>CAKNWT010219797.1:2816-16104 GCA_932066315.1 Andricus coriarius
AACAAAACAGTTTAATTTTCAAACCAAAAAGAAGAATTATCAACAAAATAGTTGAATTTTCAGCTAAAAAATATACATTTTCAACCAAAAATGGGATGGGTTAATCTTCAGTTAAAAAAATTAATTTTCGGTTAAAAAAAAAATAATTTTCAACGAAAAAAGACGAATTTTCAAAAAAGAGTTGAATTTTCAAACCAAAAATATATTCAACAGAACAGCTGAATTTTTCTGCTAAAAGGAGGAATTGTCCACAAAACAGTTGAATTTTCAAATCAAAAATATGAACTTTCAACAAAAAGTTCATTTTCAACCAAATAGTTGAATTCTTCACCAAAATAGTTGAATTTTCAACCCAAAAAGACGAATCTTCAACAAAACTGTTGAATTTTTAACCAAAATAATAAATTTAACTTCAACTTCAGTTTATCGAAAATTCCCGGACTTTCCCTGACCAATGTTAAATTGCCCGTCTTTCCAGAATTCCCTGACCTGCAGCAACCCTGCTTTTAAGACTCAATCCTAAAATTAAATACTGATTTCATCAGCAATCATCTCTATACACAAAATTGAATAAGGAATTACTTTATGATGAAAAATTGGATAATGAAGGTTCCCTTTTTGGTCTGCAAGCCAATTTAGTACGTCTTCAGCTTATAGAGGTCGTAGGAGATGAGAGGAGAGGATCAAACGAGACGAGCAGCTTTGAAATTAAATTGACTCGCGCACTGTGGGCAGAATGTGTAATTTGTGCGTAGGATATGCGCAACGTGCCCTAGACATGAACTGTTATGAGCAGAGAGTCAGAGACCAAAAGGTGTATCTCTTTGTAGAGGTCGAAGTGAAAAGGACTGCTGATTTATCACAAAGAGAACGAACTCTGCTAATAAGAGACTGCTACCGTTGGCTGCTAGTTTGCCACTGCCAAGCCCTGATTCGCTTTAGGGTATAGGCGCTGCGCTATCTTTTATTATAGGTTTTCGCATAATACTATGGTCATTATCGAGCAAGACCGTGCACACTTGAGTTCACGTCCTCGGTACCTAGGTACACGTTCTTGACAAGATTTAATACTCGTTACCAAACGACGCTATCTTCCTTATATACCATGTCGGGAAAATGATTTGTCGGTACTTCAAAATACTTTTCTCCAGTTTTTCAAGCCAGTTTCTACCCCATTAGCATTCGCACAATTAAGCACGGTTGGTTTTGCTACATGGAGAGCGAAATGGACGTTTAAAAGTCGACGTTTAAAGTATAAGATAGTACCTTGAAACATACAAACATTAACGTGTAACATCTGATATCTTTTTGAGATGTTAGGCGTAAAAATATTTGAACGTTAAACTGAAACTTCCAAAAAATTAGACTGAAACATCCTAAACTCAGGGCCAAATGTCGAGGCCCCTAACTTCTTTTGATTGCAACTAGCACAAAAAAAATCTCTGAAATGTGTAATAAAAAGCATCTGAAAGCGTAAGAATCATTTTATCATCAATTTAATTATTGCCCTGCACTCGCATTACAAAACTGCACATTTGGAGCCATTACACGGCTTCCTATCTTTATTCGTTCTCAAGATAAAGTTTTTGTAAATAAATCACCGTAAAAAGTCAATTATTGAATATTTCAGAATTTTGAAATATGTATTGCATTGAAGAATGCTAAGAGAATATCTGTGATTTTTTCAGATTTTTCCTAACGTCGCCCTCTTTCTGGGAACAGGTAAAAGTGGACGCATGAATGCGTTTTATTAGACAATTCAGAGATTTTTTTTGTGCGAGTTGCAATCAAAAGAAGTGAGGAGCCTCGATATTTGGACCCGCATTTAGATGTTAAAATCGTTGTCCGAGTGCGGGAAAACGGTATACCTTTATCGGCCACTTGATGAAGCTTATATAGCCAATGTTTCGTATCGTATGTCAGTTTGTGGAAAAATGGTTTTTAATTTTTTGGTCAGAGTATAGTACTAATACTCTAAATTTTTTGGATTCAGTAAAATAATTGATAATTAATATTTGGAAATAATTTATTATTAAAACAGAATTATAATGCGTATTTTAAATTGCAATTGGAACATTATGTATGGGTAAAATAGAAATGCGGAAAAATATTTCGTTCATTTGAACGTTCGGAACTTCATGTACATGATTTTTCGTTGAAAGTTAATACTTTTTAATTGAAAAGTCTACTATTATATTTTAGGTTCAGGATTCGTCTCGTCCTATTCCATTTTGGTTAAAAATTGATCGGTTTCAGTTGAAAATTCAACTATTAAATTTTTCACTGGGAATTAATCTTTTTGTATTGAAAATTCAACTACTTACTTGGAAGTTGAACTACTATGTTAAACATTCATTTTATTGGTTAAAGATTTACCTGTTTAGTTGAAAATTCAACTCTTTGGTTAAAGGTAAACTTTTTGTTGAACACTTATTTTTTGGGCTAAAAATTCAACTGTTTTGTAAAAAAATCGTATATTTTGGTTAAAAATTTAACTGTTTTGTTGAAAATTCGTATTTTTGGTTAAAAATTATATTATCTTAGTAGAAACTTGAACTATTTGGTTGAAAATGAACTTTTTGGTTAAAAATTCATAATCGCAAATATAACATTCAACTATTTGTAGAGAATTCGACGTTTGGCATGGAAATTCGACAATTCGGTTTAAATTTTTGCTCTCTATTGAACGAAAAATCTTTAATGGTTGGAAGTTCATCTCTTTTGGTAGAAACTTTATCTATTTCGGTTAAAAGTGCAACTGCCTGGTTAAAAATTAATCTCTTTTAGTTAAGGATTCAACTATTTTGTTGAAAATTAATCTTTTTTGGTAAAATATTAATGTTTTTTATTTAAAATAATATCTTTTTTGGTTAAGTATCAAATATTACATTTTTTGTTAAGAATTAATCTTTCTTGATTGAACATTCAACTATTTTTCAAATAATTCGTCTTCATGGCTTGAAAATTGAACTATTAACTTAAAAAAACAAATACTTTGTTCAAAATTCGTCCCTCTCGCTTGAAGTTCAACTATTTTACTATTTTAGTGTAAATGCAACTGATTGGTTAATAATCAATTTTCGTTGTGGAAAGTTTAACTATTTTGTTGAAATTGAGTTATTTTGTTTAAAATTCGATTAATTTGTTAAAAAGTAATCTTTTTTCGAAAATTCAACTGTTTTGTTACAAATGGTTATAAATTATTGATTTAACTATTTGGTTTAAAATTAAAATATTTTTTTGAAATTCGCTTCTTTTGCATGAAACTTTAGCTATTCGACTTTTTAGCTGGAAAACTCAACTCTTTCGTTGAAAATTCATCTCTTTTGGTAGAAAATTAATATTTTTTTATTAATAATTGAACTTTTTTCTTGACCCCCATTATTCCCCTGTTTTCGTCAAAGAATCACCTTATTTCGCCTATTTGGAGAGCATTTTGGGCTGTGAAGTCAAATAATTGTTTTAAAATCTAAATATTTTGTTGAACATTCGTTTCTTTTGCATGAAACTTTAGCTATTCGACTTTTTAGCTGGAAAACTCAACTCTTTCGTTGTGAATTCATCTCTTTCGGTAGAAAATTAATTTTTTTTTATTAATAATTGGACATTTTTCTCGACCCCCATTATTCTCCTATTTTCGTGAAAAAATCACTTTATTTCGACTATTTGGAGAGCACTTTGGGCTGTGAAGTCTGTTCAAATATTATGTTTGCATGTTTTGCGTTTTATCTAAGATGCTTATCAAATGACGTAGTTTTTGAACGGCCCGAATGCCTAAATCTTTGTATGCAAAGAGGGAACTGACCATCAGAGAAATGACACCCGTCCGAAAAAACGTATTGTCTTGTCCTTTTTTTTCTTTGTACGCCTACGTTCTACAATTCGTTGAGGATATCATGAGGAAGGACATGGGAAAGAAATATGAAGTTTTTCACATAACGGGTGCGTTACCGTAACGTCAAAGTCTTCAACGGACCGGATGGAAGGCAAGAGCTATAGTGCCGGATATGTATGTGCAATGTGCGTGACACGCATCGTGCGAACTTGAATAAAACTCACACGCATCATTGAAACGTATACGACGAGTCATGTGACTTACGTGCGGACCGTTAAAATGCTCGAAATTCGCCGGAACGGATGTGGCGATGATTTAAAAACGTGATTTATCAACTTTCAAATTGCCATATAATTTTACAAGTTATAAAAGGGGAGAAATAATTTGATGCTTATTAGTTTAATCATCCTTTCTTTCTACACAAACCCTCTGCATTTCTTCATATGACTTGCAAATGCTGACTAAAATGTACATTGAGAAAAAAAAGCTTGTCCGGAAAGTACCCGACCTTGTGCTCTAACTTTGTACCTAGTTATGCAATTGTCAAAAATAGGTATGTAACATTTAGGAGGGACCTCTGTGAAGTCCTCTACTAAGTGACACGAACTTCAGATTAAAACTCGACTAGTGTCTCATTTCAGGATGACGGATCATACGAACAAAGAGTGTGCATTAAATTTGACCAAGAACTTGGCCATTCATGTTCGGAAACCATCGTTATGATTCGGAATGTGTATAATGAGCAATCTACGAGTGATAGTCAAATTAAAGAGTGGCTTAGGCGATTTATAACTGGTCGTACTGCAGTGGAAAGTGACCTTCGCTCTGGCAGTCCCGTAACGGCGAAAACACTTCAAAATGTGGAACGAGTGTGAGTGTTAATTAATGGAACTCGTCGTTTAACAGTGAGAGAGATAGATGAAGACCTAGGGATTTCAAAAACTATTGTTTCAAAAATGTTGAGCCTGATTTGTGGAAAAGTGGAGATTAAGTCCT
This sequence comes from Andricus coriarius, assembly GCA_932066315.1. Taxonomy (NCBI): domain Eukaryota; kingdom Metazoa; phylum Arthropoda; class Insecta; order Hymenoptera; family Cynipidae; genus Andricus; species Andricus coriarius. Next base: position 7,648 of record CAKNWT010219797.1, read on the forward strand.
TCACCACGACAACGCACATGCCCACTCATCGTAGCTTATTCAATGGTGAAACGCGGCCTTACACAACTTCGACCGCCTGCATACAGACCTGGCTCCCTGTGATTTCTGTTTCCCAAATTGAAATCTCCTCTGAAAGGAAAACGATTTCAAGACGCAGAGTAAATAAAAATGTATGCGACGAAGTAGCTGTTAGCTATTGTGAAAGGTGACATTAAGGAGTGCTTCTGGAAGTGGAAGGATCAGTGGAAGAAGGTTGTGGCTTTCAAAGGGAAGTACTATGAAGGGGATATCATCGCCATTGATCAGAATTAACTCTTACTCCTGGTACACTAAGCGAAGGAACGTTGTTGTTGGTTAAAAGAAAGAAGAATTTGTGTTTAAAAATTAGGCAGTTGATATATTCAAATGTGATTTTAAGCCAAGAAAATATTTCCTTCAAATAAATTTAAGTCCATTAGCTGAAGTAAAAGTTCTTCTTGATTGGAAGATGTGATGCCTTGGTCAAAAGAAGCATACCCTAAAATTTAGCAAATATTTCTTGGATAAAAAGATATGGGTTTTAAATAATAGTAAATATTTATGTGATCCTAAGATGTGATGTATTGTTCAGAATAAGCATGTAACGAAGTTGACAAAATATTCATTGATATTTAAAGAAAAAGAGTGAATTGTTTTAAAAATAACTTAATTTATAAAAATAAACACATCTTAAAATGAAACAAATATTCAATTGATATACAAAAATACCAACACTGTTTAAACAATAAAGGCATAAAGGAAAACCTATCTTCAATAGAGACATACTAAATATAATAAGCAGTACGTATAGATAGGTTTTTCATAAGTTTTTTCTATCTAAAGTTTTGCATATAACTAATAGCTCGATATAGGGTAAACATAATTTTGTGAATCTATTTTGACATATAGAACATGAATTTTTATAACTCAGAGGAAAATGGATTTTCATTAAAATCTAGATATTTAGGGTTAACATATTTAATGTTTAATAATATATCCGCCATCTAGATGTTGAAGGTTCGTTTCTGTGCATATTAAATTATATATGCCAATATACAACGCAGAGCTTTCTTACCTCGAAGGTTTTTTGGAGAGGAAACAGCACTTTTATCAATTATTTTAATCTATCCAAACAATTTACAGCATTGTTATTACTATCCTGTGACCAAACTATTAATAATAATAATTTTGCCATAAGTTTACATATGGCACGAAATATTGAGTATAAGCATCATCAAATTAACAACAGATGTCGACAGCATTTTTCACGAAATTGACTATATGCTTCATCAAGTGGCTGGAAGTGGAAAACGCCATACCTCTATAGAGGTATGACGTTTTCCTGCACTCGGACAAAAATATTTTTACGCTTAATGTAAGTTTCGCGGTACTATATTATGCTTTAAACATCTGTGTTTGAACATCCATTTTTCACGTGAAGAGTCTTATCAAACGATTGTTTGAACGATTGTTGGATTCGATTTACCTTCAGAGTAGAAAAATCAGCAGATGTCTGCAAGCATGAAGTACTCACGCAGAATTTTATAGTAAGCAGAAAATAAAATGAAAGATCAGACGTAAAATGCAGGGCGGATGATAAAATAATGCGGTGACTCCATAAAAGAGAGCAAGCTCTCTGATAAAGAACGAAGGAAGCCCTGGGAGGAAAGAAGGAAAGCTTGGCTCTATCTTCTTGAGCTTGTCAAAGCTCAATTTTATTACTGTACAGTCTCATATGAGAAACTGCAAGGATGTGTGCGAGCAGTGTGTACCGTCCCATGAAACCCATCTCAGATAAAAAAGTCTTTCATCCGAAGTCAAACTAATAGCAATAAAACTACCAGTCAATACTTCAATGTAGCTATATGGATGATTCTCTATAACTCTATATTAAGGGAGAATCTAGTTTAGGGCGCTTGAAATCAGGTGTTTCTTGTGCATTTTTGAGAAGTAAAGTACAAATTAAGGCAAACTTTTTAAAACTAAAAAAAAATCGTTTAGAATTAAACAATGTTGATTTACGAAGAGCCAGGCGGACATCCCCTGACCGCCTCGCATTTTAGAGGTGGTGAATTTGTGTCCACTCTGGCATCCAGCCCCTCCAATTTTTATCTAAAATAAAAAATCCAGAATTTTCTTATTTGTAATCAATGACGCTGTCGACGAACCTCAAAAATGTATTAAAAAAGCGTCTTAAATATATACTTTTGCATAAATAATAGGAAAAATTGTGGTGAAAATTGATTTTTAAAATTCCACCATTTTCATAATTTTTAACTTTCTTTTTTGTTTCTTAGGTTAATCGACACCGTAATTTCATTAGAAATAAGAGAATTCTGGACTTTTTATTTTGGGTAGAAATTGGAGGTGCTGAAGTGTACAAAAATTCACCACATTCGACAGCTTTTTGAAACGTGTACAAATATATCATAAACGTTTTAAAAAGGTTGCCCTAATACTTTATTTGTCAAAATTTTGTTTGCAAAAGTATTTTGCAATATGTGTTTTGTTTATACAAACTATTTATATGTGCAAGAATAAGCAATATTAAATATTTCATTTATGTTTTTTAAAACAATTTTTTGAAAGCAGTCATCGGTCATTCTTCAAAAACTGCATCAGTGATCTGATTTCCATAAAAATGAGTTCTAAAGTTTTTGGGATCGCTGAATCCGAATTTAAATTTGAATTCCCAAATCCAAGTTGATTAAACCAATATGGCGAATTCAAAATTGGATAATGTTTACAATTTGATGAAAAAGGGCATACAAAGGTTTTTGGGGTCGCTAAACTTAAATATAGCAATAGAATTTCTAAATTTCAAATGGCACACGTGAATTCGGAATCTAAAATTATGTATTTTGAAGATTTAAAATTGACATTTATTCAATTTTAAAAATGTATGAATAAAAACTCCTAAATTTCGTCAAGAGTTTGCAATTCTAAAGTTTCCAAGAATTAAGAATTTTAATTATAAGATTTAAAATAGTTCAAAATAATGTAATTTTTAACGTTTTCTTTATGAAATATGTAGTTCAATTTTTAAGACTTACAATGCGAAATTCGTCAATTTTGAATATTTTCATTTCAAGACTCTTCAATGTTTAATGTGTATAATATAAAATGATGCAATAATGAATGCTTCTTTGGAATAGTTCTATTTCAAAGATTTGAAATGGGAAATATACGATTGTGAAGATTGAAAATTATTCAATTGTGGATATTTAAAATGAAAATTTATTCAAATTCTAAAGATGTATAAATAAAAATACTTAAATTTTGTTCAGAATTAAGAGTTTTTAATTCTATATTTTCCAGGTTACAGAAATTTCGAAATTTTTCAAGTCTTCAATATTAAAGATTTACGAATTAAAAATTCTACATTTTTTGAAAATTTACAATTGATAAATCTTGAATTTTGAAAATATATGTGGAATTGAAAAGATTTAAATTTTTTAAATTTGCATTTTTAAGTTGTGTAATTTTTAACGTTTTTTTGGAATATGTACTTCAATTTTGAAGATATACAATTAAAAATTCTTCAGTTTGGAACATTTGCAATTGAAGACTCTTCAATATTCAATGTGTATAATACAAAATTATGCAATTTTGAATGCTTTTTTGGAACAGTTCAAATTTGAAGATCGAAAATTAAAAATGATTAAATTTTGAAGATTGAACATTGTTTGATTGAAACTTTAATTTAACATTTGTAATTGCACATTCTTCAATTATAAACAGTAAAAATGACTACTTGTTTATAAGATAAAATTAAAAAGCTTGTTTTATATATTTTTCGGGTAAAATAGTCTGTATCTCTCTTATGCTTTTGGTCAATGTTATCAAAAAGAAGAAATTTACCAAATTATAAAGTAATTCAATAAATATTCGAAATGATATTACGTGGCGAAGAAAAAGTGACCTATATAATTATTTTAAACAATCTCGGTCTTTTTTTAAATACTTTTTTTCTAAAATAAAAACTAAAAATGGTTCATTTACCTTTTATTTCTCACTCGGCTTTATAGCAATTAACTTTATATTATTACTTTCAAAGAAGGTAGTTACAAAAAATAATAATTTGTTTTAAAAAATGCGTGGCTAACTATATTTTATTTTTTCCTCGCTCCCACCGGAACGTTGAAAATAACTTGAAAAATGCATAAAAAGCCGAGACTTTCTATACCCTTATTCTGAGAGAAAATTACTATAAACAATAATACATTGTTGCAACAAGTTTTTGAAACATCTGATTATCAATAGGAAGTAATATTTTATGGATTAAAAACCATTTTTACTAAAACAAACCGCAAACAAATAAGAATTAGTGCCAAAAACTCGAAAAAAACGCGTTTTTTATTTGAACAAATTCCGGGGGAGGGGGGAGGGTGAAAGCATGAAAATAAAAAACAAATTCCAATGTTTTAAGCCAACCTAGTATCAGGATGAAAGCATGAAAATTAAAAAAAATCCAATGTTTTAAGCCTACCTAGTATTAAGTACAGCATACTAAAAAAGATTATAAATGGTCGTTTATATGGCAAAAAGGGATATTGTTTCGAACTCTTCCATCCAGAGAAGTTAATTGCTAGGCCCTTAATGAACCATCCACCACGCATATAAACAATGAGTTGAACAGAGATAAAAGAAAAAGAGAGAATTTTCTAAAGTGATCTAGAGAGAAAGAGAGAAAATAATATAGTCGCTTGAATCGCAGATTACGACGTTACCCGCAATGGATAAGAAGAAACAATTAAACGCGAGTGCGCGAATAACGAGCGAGAAATTAGTCCACACAATGCTTTCGTAATTGTCCTGGAATTTTGTCTCGCTGGTTTCCGCAGTGGACCGTGTTGCCATCCCAACATGGTAACAACTTTAAACTCGACAAACCTTTTTTTCCTTTCTCCCTACTCAATGATTTCCAGGGAGGCCGCAGAACTTCACTTTACCCTGACTTTTCCCTGACCAAGTTTTCATTTAGAATACATCAGCTACCTACTTAATTAAAGAAGATGCTTATATACCCAGCACCGTTTCAAAACCTTTTAAATTTTCTTCAAGAAATTAATGTCGAGGACCAAATTTAGCTTGTGTGGTAACCAGTGTTAACAAGGACAAATAATGATTTTTATAAACATACAGGAATAATGTAAACAAATTATTAATCAATGTCGTCGCTAATGATTATGTAGTTGATGCGACGTTAAACATTTAAATAATAAAAAAATAAAATAAAAAAGTTTTCATTTTCCCTGACCATTAACATTCGAAGACTAGAATTTTAATATTGTAATATTTCAAACATAGAATCTTTTACAAACGGAAATAAAATTTCAGATTAAAGACTAAACATTTTGAAAATTTATTTATTTTAACCAAAAAATATGACTTTTCTACCATAAAAATTGAACTTTCAATCCAAAAGGACGAATTTTCAACAAAAAAGTTGAATTTTCAAACAAAACAAAATTTTAAGTTTGAACAAAATAGTTGAATTATTAACCAAATAGACGAATTTTCTACAACAAAAAAAATGAATTTTCAACCCGAAAATGTTACTTTTCCACCAAAAACACTAATTTTCCACAAAATAGTTTAATTTTCAGCCAAAGAAGCAGAAGATCAACTTTTCAAGCCAAAAGACGAATTTGGATTAAATAGTTGAATTTTCAACTGCTAAATTTTGAGTTAAAAATATTAAATTATCAACTAAAAAAAATGAGTATTCAAAAAAGTAGTTAAAATTTTAACCAACGAGATAAATTGTTAACTAAAATGAATTTTCAACTTCAACCAAAATAATGAATTTTTGACAAAGTAGATTAGTACATCAAATTTCAACCCAGAAGTTGAATTTTCTAACCAAAAAGACGAATTTTCAACAAATAAATATTTTTCAATCAAGAAAACAGAAAAATTTCATTCGAATCCAAAACCAAAAAGATGAATTTTTAACTAAAATGATGAATCTTCAACTGGAATAGTTCAATTTTACGTTAAAACAAATTATTTTGAAGAAGACAAAAAACGAATTTTCAACCAAAGAGATGAATTTTCAACTAAAATGATGAATCTTCAAACAGAAAAATTAATTTTCAACTAGTAGATCAACTTTCAACCCAGAAGATCAACTTTTCAAGCCAAAAGACTAATTTGGATTAAATAGTTGAATTTTCAACTGCTAAATTTTGAGTTAAAAATATTAAATTTTCAACTAAAAAAAATGAGTTTTCAAGAAAGTAGTTAAACTTTTCACCAACGAGATCAATTTTTAACTAAAATGAATTTTCAACTTCAACCAAAAAAATGAATTTTTGACAAAGTAGATTAGTACACCAAATTTCAACCCAGAATTTGAATTTTCTAACCAAAAAGACGATTTTTCAACTAATAAAGATTTTTCAATCAAGAAAGAAGAAAAATTTCATTTGAATCCAAAACCAAAAAGATGAATTTTCAACTAGAATGATGAATCTTCAACTGGAATAGTTAAATTTTATGTTAAAACAAATTATTTTGAAGCAGAAAAAAAACTAATTTTCAACAATATACATGAATTTTAACAAAATAGTTACATTTTCAACCAACAAAATAAAAATACAAGGCAAATAAATTACTGACAAGAATATTATATCAGGGCGGCCGTAAACTTCATTTTTAAAATTCCCTAACTTTTCCCTGTCCAATTTTTCATTTTCCCTGACCAATAATATTCAAAGACCATCTCAATCTTGTAACATTTTCAACATAGAATCTTTTATAAATAGAATAAAACGATTTTAAATTAAAATTAAACAAATTTAATTTATCGTCCAATAAAATTCTCTGATTTCCAGCTTTTCCCTGACCTACGGACACCCTGGGTTTTTCAAAACCTTTCAAACAATCGTTGTTACACTTTAAACAATATTTTCGTTGAATAAAGCTACTATACTTGTCACAGATAACAAAATATAAATTCCCCATTATTCCATGGTCCAGTGGCCACCCTGTTATTCGATAAAAATGTCATAAAATTGACTTCACGTTTCTGTAGTGAAACAATTTCTAAGGTTTGAATATTTTTCCGTAGCCTCAATGCTGAATATCGTGATCTAAATTCTTGTATAACTGGAGGGCTTTGCGTGACCTGAAATTCTGACAGTTTACGTTTGGAGCAATGCCCAAATTGCGTCAGTGTGGCAGAGAATTCAAATCGAATGGTAGAAGACAATGGGTTCGATATTGCAAAATATGATCTGCCTTATAAATGCAAGATCCGATCGTGACCTCGAGCGAAAGGGTAGTCACAGATAGTATAAATTATTTATTGCCACTAATCTTCTCGAGACTCTCGACCTATATTAATCTCTTCATGGCTATTTGACGCTCAATTTTCTTGCATTACATGCACAATTCGGAGAGGGCATGTACTGTGAAAAGTAGTACACGATGTTCTAGAATTCTAAAATAACGAAAATGTACTTGGCTCCAAATATTTCAGCGAAAACCCACACTTCAAGTAAATCTGTCGACAAAACCGCCAAAATCTGTCTGGGTCACATAAACATCAGGTTGCATAACCGACACAATCTTTGAATTTATTTAACGCAGTGTTGCTACAAAATCCCAATCTCAAAATTCCCTGACTTTCCCTGACTTTTCGCTGGCCACTTTTTCATTCCCCCTGACCGTTATAAACTTTTAGTTACAGGTACACCCAAAAAAAATGTTTGTTTGAATCAAATAAACATTTGTTTGACCCTACATCAACCCAGGTGAAAAAGTTATATATAGTTTATATATAGTGGACAAAACCCTGATATTTTTCATTCATTTTTTACCTGGGAAAGCTAGAATTTGTTGGATTCAAATAAAGTTTGTTTGAATTAAACAATGGTGTGTTTAATTTAATGGTGTGTCAAATAGGTTTTGTTTGAATCAAACAAATATTTATTTCAACCAATCAAATATTTGTTTGAAACCATATCAAAGAAAGAATTTGTTTGATTCAAACAAACGTTTTTCTGAGTGTATAAAAATAACCTTACACCTACGAGACCAATAATGTTGATAAAAAAATTTTGTTTCTAAATTTTTTCTGAAGAATTTTACTAGTAACAGCAGTCATAAAGAATTTTATAATTGTTCATCCACAAATTGCGTAAGACGATTTGGGGGAAGGAGTAAAAATCTTACTTTTTCTCATTACAACTTACTTGAAACTTACAACAAAAAAGATGACTTTTTAAACAAATAGTTGAATTTTCAATCAAGAAGAAATTATAATGTTCTACCTAGAAATACGAATTTTTCACAAAATAAATTAAGTTCCAACTAAAAAAGATAAAGTTTACGTTAAAAAAAATTATTTTTAACAAAAAAAACGAGTTTTTAACATGATAGTTAAATTTTTGACCAAGAAATGAATTTTCTACCAAAAAGACATCTTTTTAA
>CAKNWT010219800.1:0-19013 GCA_932066315.1 Andricus coriarius
ATATATATATATATATATATCAAGGGTGCACTGCCCGACACTTATCGCTTCTTACGACATATAAAAACACTTGATATGAGGTTTATGGAAATCGAGGATGGTTTATTGCTTTCTAGCTAAATAATTTAATTCAGAGGTCAAAAATGTTTTCTCTATAATGTTGAATCTTCTAGTACTTTAAAACAAAGAGGTAGACATATTACTATCAGAGATCATAAGTGCTTAGTTTCTAGAATATTCTAATAACACATTACATTTTGCGTTGCAAAAAATTATAGCCTAAACGTGACGATTATAATGTAGAATCTTCCAGAACTTTGTTGCATTATATGATGCAATATCTGGTAATATTGCGCAAAAGTCTCCAGAAATTTGGTAGAGGGCTATGTATGACATCCTGTTTTGTCTATATCAAAATTTGATTTATTGCTTCCTTATAAATAATACTTTGAACTAAAATCCCTGTCTTTATTTTTGTAGTGTGCATTTAACTCGCGATGAGCATTCTGCAGTCTTGAAACTTTTGGAACTTTTGGATAAAGTGGCAGATATATTATTAGTGAACATTCTACAGTTAAAGTAGTTTATGTCCGTGCTAAATTTTAAAAAATATTTTTGATGACGTCATCCTGAATTCCTACCTTACCAACATTAATCCAAGAGGGGTACCGGACCAGGGGGGCTGAACCACTTTTACAAGAGGGCTACTAAGCCAAATATATGCATTTAGATGTAGGACACTGGACCACTAATACAAGGGGGCTACTGAGCCACTCTTACAAGAGGAAGGTGCATCTCTACTTCACGGACATCAAAACCATTCCACAGTTGTCACAAAAATAATATTGCGCAATTGTAAGAGCCAAATTTGTCTAAGCCCCTTTTTTACACGTTTCTAAAAAAAGTTTCAAAACATTCCACATGTATTTTTATGATTATAATTATGCATAATTATTTAATATGTGTTCGGTTTATTGGAAGAGCTTGCTTAATTTACACTACAGGAAGACAGTTGAATTTAAAGTATTTATTAAAATAACGGTGGTTTTGTTGGATAATCGCTTTCAGTGAAAATTGTATGATCAGTGAAATAACATTCATATTTAAAAAATGTTGAGGATATAAAGGAAGATTAATACCAGAGATGGTAATACGTATATATGTATAGTGGAGAATTCTGTTTTTATGGCTACAAATGCATATATTGCTTTCCACTTATAAGCTATGGACTAAATTAATTTTTATATTCTAAAAAAATCTGCTCATAATAAAAGTGACAGCAAGGTATGAAGCATGCGTGTAGGCTAGAGAGAGGGTTTTTTTGCGTGCGTGCGCGCGCACGTGTGTGTGTGGAAGAGGGGGAGAGGGTGAGATAGAGCTATGTATTGAAAAAAAAATTTTAACTGTAAAAAAAATGTTTGGAACATTTGCAAGATTTCAGAAGGCTTTGCGATTGAGCGGCACATAAAAAGTTATAAATCTCACAGGACACCCCTGCAAATGAATTAAACCATATACAAATTCTTAAGAGATCTTATTACATCCAGTGAATCATAATGAGAGATTTAGAATCTTATATCGATAGTCCCATAATAATTTTTAATAATATTGAATCAACTATTTTTAGGGTGAAATATAATTCAAAAGCTCTTCTTAGAATTTACATAAAATAAAATCAGCTACATAAATATTATAATTGACTGTAAGAACCGTTGAAATCATCTTTCACATAACAGAGTAATCTGCTGAAAAAGACTCAATTTACTTACTTCCCTGGCGGACCGGCCGAACGCAAGCATTGCGCTACAGGGTAATGCTAAAGTAATGCAAAAGTAATCCTAAAGTAATATGGCATTATAATTAATAAAAGAAACAAAATAAATATGTAAACTGTTACAATTATAATAATGCGTTAAGTTTTACGTCAAATGGCCATGCCGCGATTGCAACAAGTTTCTTTTTCAGCATTAAAAAATGAAAAAATAATGTTGCTGTTATTACAGTCTGTTAACGGCGGCTTCAAGCGAGTTGCCAACATGCAGGGGCCTCACTTCAATGACAGCTCATTTGTTTTTCTATTCTTAACTCTGCAAAAGCAACTTCTTGCAATTACCGCATGACCATTCAACGTAAATTTGCGTATTATTATAATTTCAACAGTTTACATATTTATTTTGCTTCTTTTAATAATTATATAGCCATATTACTTTAGCATTACTTTAGCATTACTTTAGCATTACGCTGTAGCGTAAAATGCTTGCGTTCGGCCGGTCCGCCAGAGTTGAAGCATTGCAATAAAAGTGTCATGAATGATATAATGAATTCAGCAATATTAAAATCTAATGCATGAATACTGTGAATCAAACATTGAAAATAATGCAATGAACTAGTGATAACATGAACATCTACTTTCTAAAACACTTAAATCAACATTAAGTGATATAGAAATCTAATTAAATAATACTAAAAATTCTGAGTGAAGTATTGATCACGTATATTAAAATCTGCTATTATATATAACAGCTGAGAACCTTGTTTTTTCTTAAAACCAACATTTTTTTAAATTGTAGTTAAATAAATTCATTTAAGGGAACCAGAATTTCTTGTTAACAGAATAATGGGTATACAGTTTATTAAACTGTTCAAACTTAGTAGACGAAAAACTTTGTTTAACTAAAACGGGAACCTTGGTTAGCAAAGATTATCATAGAGTGCGCCACCATCGGATACGCTGCTTTTTCTTGTAGTTGCAATCACGTTTTTACCCTGTTGAATCTTGAATTATCCTAAATCAAGTGAAAAAAACTATTAAAATGTGTGTGGAAGAACGAGAAAGAATAGAGGTTGCGGAGGATGAGGCGGAGGAGGATACGATAAATATTACAGTTAAGTCAAGTAGGTACTGCAAATATTAGATTCAAAGATTATATGCTCTATGTCGTCTGTTAGAGGTTTTAAAAGTTGTGCTGAGCATCCTACGCCGCGGGGCGCCGTCGAGCTACGCTATGTTGAAAACATTTCACGGGCCCGCATGGTGAAATTTTCAGTGCGCAACTGGCTTAGAATTCATAGTATGCGTGTATACGTACAGTCACCACTGCTATGCCAACGGCAGATTCGCAGATCGCGCAACGTCGCAATTTCACATACGCTTCCAAGCTGGTTTTGCGTGAGAGTGTCTGTGCCGAGTGCGTACAGCAGACAAGCTGGTGAGAGGTAATAGTGTTGCCGGGTCGCAATACTGTTACGTTTATCCGTTTGAAAGTGACTCAAATTTCAATGCTTTTCATTAGATTATCTATGAAAATACGCCGTTGGAAAAATTGGTTGTTTTTTCTGAACAATTGTATTTTCAAGCTGCACAAATACTGACATTTTTAAATTTTCTGTACCAGAGCGTTTAATTACTACAAATTAAATTATGGAGAGTGCCTATGCATTGCCGACGGTCGGTACGGTTGAAAAATGTGACATTAATTTAGCATATAAATAATCATTCTATTTAAATATAGCTCTTTTTCAACAAAAAAATGTACGAGAGATCGATTTTTTTACATACAACTGAAAAAAAAATTGTGTGTTATATGGCATTTTGAATGTAAAAATGAAGGAGCACATCGCCTTCCAAATAGCAAAAAAATTAAGGAAACTGTAGGTAATGCCTTGTTCCTGCATACTAGATGTATTGCCACTCTCGGGGCTGGCCTTTGCGCTGCGCCTAATAAATCGCCATCCTCATATAATATTGACTTTATTTAAGTCTTGAATCAAAATTTAGTAATAAGGAAATCTAATTTGATAAGAATAATAATAATAATGCTTAGCGAAGTATCAATGATATTATTAATTATTATTTTCTTAGAACCAACATTTAATTGTGGTTAAATAAATTCAGTTAAACAGATAAGGATTTCAGTTAAAACAAAATCATGAACATACTGTTGATTCAAGTATTCCGAATTAGTAGACGAAACTTTGTTTCACTGAAACGGGAAGCTGAGTTACCAAAAATTATCATACAGTGCACCACCATCGGATACGCTGCTTTTTCTTGTAGAAGTAAACACGTTTACCCTGTTGAATCTTAAATTATCCGAAATCAAGTTGAATAAACTATTAAAATGTATGCGGAAGAACGAAAAAGAATTGTGGGTGAGGAGGAGAAGAATGAGGAAGAGGAGGAGGATATGATAAATATTACAGTTAAGTCAAGTAGGTACTGAAAATATTAGATTCAATGATTATATGCTCTAAATCATCTGTTAGAGGTTTTAAAAGCTGTGTTGAGCTTCCTACACTTTCTTCCTGAAAAATTTGTGTGTATACATGGCATTTTGAATATAAAAATAAAGGAGAAACTTACCTTCCAAATAACGAAAAAACTAAGGAAACTGTAGGTAATGCCTTGTTCCTGCATACTAGATGTATCGCCGCTCTCGGTGCTGCCCTCTACGCTGAGTTTCATAAATCGCCATCCTCATATAATATTGACTTTATGTAAGTCTTAAATCAACATTTAGTAATGAAGAAATATAATTTGACAATAATAATGATAATGCTTAGCGATGTATCAACGATATTAAAATGTGCTTTTATATAACAGCTGTAAAATTATTAGTTTCTTAGAACCAACATTCAATTGTGGTTAAATAAATTCAGTTAAACAGATAAGGATTTCATGTTAACAGAATCATGAACATACTGTTGATTCAAGTATTCCGACTTAGTAGACGAAACTTTGTTTCACTGAAACGGGAACCTGAGTTACCAAAAATTATCATAGAGTGCACCACCATCGGATACGCTGCTTTTTCTTGTAGACGTAAACACATTTACCCTGTTAAATCTTAAATTATCGTAAATCAAGTTGAATAAACTATTAAAATGTATGCGGAAGAACGAAAAAGGATGGAGGGTGAGGAGGAGAAGAATGAGGAAGAGGAGGAGGAGGATATGATAAATATTACAGGTAAGTCAAGTAGGTACTGAAAATATTAGATTCAATGATTATATGCTCTAAATCATCTGTTAGAGGTTTTAAAAGCTCTGTTGAGCTTCCTACACTTTCTTCCTGAAAAATTTGTGTGTATATATGGCATTTTGAATATAAAAATAAAGGAGAAACTCACCTTCCAAATAACGAAAAAACTAAGGAAACTGTAGGTAATGCCTTGTTCCTGCATACTAGATGTATCGCCGCTCTCGGTGCTGCGCTCTACGCTGAGTTTCATAAATCGCCATCCTCATATAATATTGACTTTATGTAAGTCTTAAATCAACATTTAGTAATGAAGAAATATAATTTGACAATAATAATGATAATGCTTAGCGAAGTATCAACGATATTAAAATATGCTTTTATATAACAGCTGTAAAATTATTATTTTCTTAGAACCAACATCTAATTGTGGTTAAATAAATTCAGTTAAACAGATAAGGATTTCAGGTTAGCAGAATCATGAACATACTGTTCATTCAAGTATTCCGACTTAGTAAACAAAAACTTAATTTCATTGACAAGGGTCTTGGATTAATCAAGATTATGATAGAGTGCACTACTATTGAGTACACTGCTTTTCTTATAGTTGTAACCACGTTTCTCCTGTTCAATTTTAAATTATCCTCAATTAAATTAACTATTAAAGCGTGCAAGAAGGGGATGGAATGGAGGAGGAGGAGGGCAGAGGTGGGTATGATAATGATGTAGTTAATACAAGCAGAGACTGAGAAATATCCCTAGTAGCAAGATAACTACAGACTGGCGCCAGCTGGGCGCCAGAAAAAGAAGAATCGGTTTGCAGCCTGGCGCCCGGCTGGTTCCGCTTTGGCGTGCTGTTCTGGCGCCAGAGTCTGGTATAGCAGATCCTGGCCCAGACTGGTCATGATATACACCAGACAAAATTAAAATAACGTAAAATGGTACTAAATAGCTTTCTGTAATAGTTTTACACTATATTTCAGCCCTTTCTAGGAGAATATACTGCGGAGACGTCACTACATTTCAGGCGAGACACACTGAAATATTACAAACATATCCCCTTGTTGTATAAGCTTATTGCATGTTTGGGGACACTTATGAATCGTTCAGATCTCGGATTGCTAGATTTTCAATTTCATTAATTCATTTCTACATTAATTACTAGTGCTTAAACTAAATACCTGCAAGCTTTTGCTATGTTCGGCAGAGCGTCGCTGTCGTTTGGTCTGATCATTTCTCCCGCCAGTCTGGTCAACTAGAGGGAGCAGATGCTGAGTCAGAGTCTATCCTCTGTCATACAAGCCAGACGTTGCTACTAGGTATTAGATTTAATGATACAAATCTTCTGTTAGATGTTTTATAAGCTGGGTTCCTGAAAAACTGCAATGAATTTAGGTGAGGAAATAAAGAGAAACACATAAATTTCAAATTAGATTTATTTAACCTATTTCATTATAATAAACTTAAAAACTATGTACGGGTGTCCAAAAAGTCCCGGGACGGCTGAATATTTCCTCAGGTAAGATATTTTTCAGGGAGGTCAAGGTCATTCTTGAAGTAACTTTCAACGAAGAATTCAATGGTGACCTTTATTTTTATGTTGACTGTGGCGGTCATTTCAAGGTCAAATTGATTTTTTTAAATGGTAACCCCTATTTTTTCCTCCGGAAACTGAGAAAGCGGAAAATTTTACGTCCAGAGATGACGTTAACCAATCGAAAATTCGATCTGGGAAGGTCATGGCAAGGTTAAAAAAGGTACAGCAGGATGACTCGACTGGCATGCATTTTTGAAGAAAATTTGCTGACAAAGATCCTGGTCAAGGTCACCAATTGATCGGAGATAGAAAATGCTACAACTCTTGCGTTGAACATTTTCTTCGAAAATTCGTGCCAGTCAAGTCATCCTGCTGTACGTTGTTTGACCTTGCCATGACCATCCCAGGTCAAATTTTTGATTGGTCAAGGTCATCTCTGGAAGTAAAATTTTCCGCTCTCTCAGTTTCCGGAGTCAAAAATAGTGGTTACCATTTAAAAAAATCAATTTGACCTTGAAATGACCGTCACGGTCAGGGTCAAGATAAAAATAAAGGTCACCATTGAATTCTTCGTTGAAATTTACTTCCAGAATGACCTTGAATTCCCTGAAAAATATCTATCTTAGAAAAATATCTATCTTAGAATTGTCATCTTGACTAAATTCTTCTTCTTCTTCTTCTTATACTTTTTGGTTCTTCACAAACGGTTCCGCTTCATCTTTAGACTTCTGAGAAATGCACGCTAAATTATTCAGAGGAGACAATGGTGGTTTCCAGGCTTCCTGAAAAGCTTGTTTCTCGTCAGGTTTGAAAATCTTATGCTTTCGATGAATTGCTTTTCTATCCTGATCAATCAGTCTGTCACTGTCTTGCTTTGTTCTTAGACCTCCAGGTACCTTTGCAATTTGGTGGAAGTCTCTCTCATCCCGCTTATGATTCTTTGCTGAGCAAGCCTATTTTTTATGTCTTTTTAAATTATCAAGTCTTGAGTACGTTCTGGAACAACTTGAACATGTGGAAGTCATCTTGCAACTGACACAGTAAAAATGGCAGCTCTTTCATGAAAGCTGAGTTTATATCCTCCTCCTCCTCCTCCTCCTCCTCCTCCTCCTTATGTCCTCCTGCTCCTCCTCCTCCTCTTCCAGCTCCTGCCTCATCCACCTCCACCTCATCTTGAACTCCTCCTCCTCATGTCCTCATGTCCTCACATCCACCACCTCCTCCTCATGTACTCCTCCTCCTCCATTCCATCCCCAACTTCCACGCTTCAATAGTTTATTCAATTGAGGATAATTTAAAATTGAACAGGAGAAACGTGGTTACAACTCTCTCTCTCTCTGTCTCTCTCGAACGAGTTATCACGTTTCAAAATCAACCAAACAGTAGCGTTTTATTTGAAGAAAGATGCAATATATTAATTTTATTGCAAATTATCAGAAGCTATTTTTTATATAAAAATAACTCGTAGTAGTTGTACCGAAATTTAATATGAATGTAACCTGACCTGTAAGAGATTCTAGGTTAAAGAGGTTACAAGTTTTAGAATCTGGTCTTTCATTATTATTAATTAAAAGCTTTATATTTCTGTTTTTTACATTTGCTTCCTTATGAAGATTATGTTTTATGTTATAAACAGGCGCGGATCCAAAGGGGGGGGGGGGTACTGCGGCGAATTAACATGTTTAAATTCGCCCAAATTGGGCTTTCCGATTCGTTAAAACGAATTGAGCAAGCGCGAATTAAATGCGTGTCAATTCGCCTTAATTCGTGGTCAAGTTCATTTCAAACAAAAATTAATAAAAATTGCATGCCTCGAGTTTCGAACCAGCGACAGCAAGTGTATAGATCCAGACAGGACCGCACTAGTACGGGGCCAGCGGGGCCTCCACAAATTAAGGGCCACCACAAATGTAACTAGTCAGTAAATCAAAATCGCTGTGACATGCACACATTTCTACATCGGCTCCAACTTTAGTTAGTTATAGCTTAAGAATTCGATTAAATAGGTCAGTTTTTAACTGTATTCGCGCTGGCCAATTCTGGCGAATTGGAGCTTGACTTAAAATCTCGCGAATTAAAATGAATTGGCCGACACTGAAATTGATTTGTGTTGACACATTTAAATGATATTTGAAGACTATATTACTCTTCACGAATTTACACACATAAAAAGGAAGAAAATTTCCATCACGATTACTGGGACTAATGTCACGATTACTGTATGATTACCTTAATTGCATAAATTAAAAAAGAATAAGACTTAAAAATCAGAAGCTAGTGCATTTTAAAAATGGGAAAATTAGTTTATTACAAAAAAATCTAAAACCTTAAGTCTTCTTCTTTATTCATAATGTGTCCCCTAAGGGTTTACATGACTTGTATTTCTTCCAATCCTTCCATCTACATATTTTATAAAATCTTATTCTTACTATTTACATTTATTTACATCTATTTACATAAAGTCTTATATCTATATCCTTATTTATAGGAAAGGCTGAGGAAAATAGAACAAAGAATAGAAAAGAAAGAGAGAAGATAGAAAAAGAAACATAGTGATAAAGGGTTTAAGATTAGAGGGGAAGGAGATGAGGGAAGGAGTAGAAGAAGCACTAACAAGGATTGATGCTAAGGTAGAGATAGAGGAAGTGAGAGGTGTAGGAAGGGAAGAGCGAAGAGGGGAGAGAATGGTACTGGTGAAGCTCAAAAAATGGGAACATAAGAGGGAAGTAATGACAAAGAAGAGGATGTTATATGGAAACTCGGAGAGAATAGAGGATGATTTGACATGGGTAGAAAGGAATATGCAGTATAAGTTAAGGAAAATAGTGGAAGAGGAAAGAAAAAAGGGAAGAAGAACATGGGTTAAGTATGGGAGAATACAGATAGAAGGTGTATGGTGGAATTGGGACGAGGAGTTAGTAAAAAATGGGGTATCGGGAAACTAGGAGAGAAAGGATCGGGAGATAAGGAAATCAAAAATAGTAGGAAACAAAAAGAGGGAGAAAGGAAAGTAGAGAAGATTGGAGGATATGCTGTTGGAATATAGCAGGCTTAGAAAAAAAGGATAGGGAGTTTATGAAAAATTTGACACAATGGGATGTAGTAGTAATGATGGAGACGTGGCTGGATGAAAAGGGATGGGAAAGAGTAAGGGGAAGATTACCAAGAGGTTACAAATGGCCAGTTCAGAATGCAAAGAGGAAGAATAAAAAAGGCAGAGCAATGGGAGGAATGGTGATGGGAGTATGGAACGAATGTATAACAAAGAAGGATAAAAAGGAGATGGAAGAATACAAAGAAGGATTAATAGTAGAAGAGATAAATATGAAAGGAGAGAGGTGGAAGAGAGTGGGGGTCTATGTGAACGGAGATATGCCGGAGAAATCAGAGGAGATAAGAGAACTGATGGAAGAAAATAAGCAAGAGATTAGACTTATAATAGCAGGAGATTTCAATGCGAGAACAGGAGATAGAGGAGGAAGGGAAGGGGTGGAGAGTGAGGAAGGAAATCCAAAGACAAGATACTGAATGGGGAGGGAAAGAAATTGTTGAAGAGCCTAGGGGAGTAGGGATGGTTTATCCTAAATGGAAGTATAGAGGGGGATGAGGAAGAGGAATATACATGTTCAGGAGGAAAGAGGGGAACGGTAATTGATTATGTGGTAGTGGGCGACGAGGTAAGTGAAAAGGCTAAGAAACTAGAGGTAGGGGTCTATATAGATTCGGATCACTTTCCCTCATTAGTGACAGTACAGGGAGAAATGGGTTATAGCAATTAGGATAAAAAGGAAACAAAAGTAAAAAGAGCAGGAAGAGGGGATTGGCACACGGAAGGTAAAGAACAGTTTAAAGAAAAAGTCAGGAATATCAAAATGGGGGAAGGAAATGTAAAAAAGGAAATGGAAATAACGATGGGAGAAATAAAACGAGCGTTAGAGTGCACAAGCAAAAAAGAGGTCAGTGAAGGAGGGGATAGAAGTGGATGGGATGAGGAATGTAAACAGAAGAAGAAGGAAGTTAGAAGGGAATTAAGGAAATGGAGAAAAGAAACAAGTAGTGGAGAAGAATATAGGAGAAAAAAGAAGGAGTATACTGAGTTGTGTGAGCAAAAAAAAAGAGGAGGAAAATAAATTGTTTGAAGAGGAAGCGGAGAAGGCTAGGACGGAAGAGGAGGTTTGGAAGGTAGTAAATAGAGAGAGAAGAAGAAGGAAAAGAATAAGCCAGGATATTAAGATGGTAGAATGGAAACAATATTTTATGGAATTGCTAGGAGGGGTAGAGAGGAAAGTTAGGAAAGGAGGAAAAGATGGCAGGGAATCAGATGAGGAGGAGGACATTACAAGGGCGGAAATAATCAAGGTATTAGGGATGATGAAAGATGGAAAGGCTCCTGGCATAGATGAGATTCCAAATGAAGTCTGGAAATATGGGGGGACAGAATTAGAGGAATGGGCATGGTTAATGTGCAATAGAGTATGGAGAGGAGAGGGGTGGCCAGAGTTATCGAAAGACGGAATAGTGATACCAATAGTGAAGAAAGGCAGAGGGGAGGAGGTTAAGGATAATAGAGGAGTGACACTAATGCCAACATTGTATAAAGTATATCTGACTGTTTTATCAGAGAGGTTCAAGAAAGAAGTTGAGGGAAAAAAGATAGTGCCTCTGAATCTGACAGGGTTTAGAAAAGGGATGGGGGTGATGGACAACATATATGTTCTGAACTATCTAGTAAATAAGAGGATTAAACGGGATAAATGGACAATGATAGCAATGTTCGTGGACTTGAAGGCGGCGTTTGACTCGTTAGACCGAGGCGAAATAGAAAAAGTTATGGTGAAAACGGGGATACGAGAGGGATTAGTAAAGAGAGTATCGGAAATTTGTAGAGAGACAAAAAGCAAGGTAAAAGTAGGAGAGCAAGTAGGAGATCGTTTCTGGTTAGTGAGAGGAGTGAGGCAAGGGTGTCCTTTGAGCCCAATTTTATTTAATATATTAATATCAGACTTGGAAGAGGAAATGAAGAGAAAAGGGTGGGGAGGAGTTAGGATAGGGATCGAAAAGATATATACGCTGGCATACACGGACGATATAGTATTGATGGCAGAGGATGAAGAAGGGATGGCGGGCTTCATTACTGGATTAGAGAAATATTTATATGAGAAAAAGTTTAATTTAAATGTAGAAAAGACAAAGATAATGAGGTTTAGAAAAGGAGAGGGAAGAAAGAAAGAATGGACGGGCAGATGGAAGGGAATTAAATTAGAAGAAGTTAAAGAATTTAAGTATCTGGGATATACCTTGCAAACAAATGGAGATCATAGAGCTCATATAAGAGAAAGGATAAGAAAAGCAGCAGGAGTAATGAAACAGATATGGGGAATAGGAAAAAGAAGGTTAAAAAAAATTGGAGAAGGCTGAATGTGGTTATTTGATACGCTGGTATAGCCAGTGTTAGGTTATGGAGCAGAGATATGGGGATGGAAAGAAAGGAAAGAGATTGAGAGTTTACAAGAAAGGTATATAAGATGGACGCTAGGGATAGACTGGAGGACGCCGGGATATATGGTGAGAGAAGGGAGGGAGTTATTTAGGGCTAGAGATATAGAAGACAGGACTGTAGTAAACTACGAAGAAGTGGAAAAAGGGAGAGGGAAAGACAATTAATAGAACAATGGATGATGATTGAGGGATCAAAATATAATAAATGGTATAAGATGACAAAAAAAGGAAGGAGTACCAAAGTATTTAGAAAAGGGATGGGGAGAGAAAAGGTGGACCAGAATAGCAAGGTTTAGATTGGGAAACGAGGTGAGGGCAGGTATGTATTGGGAAGAGAAAGAGAACAGGAAGTGCAGAATCTGTGAATGGGAAGAGGAAACATGGGAGCATGTATGGGAAGGATGTAAGAGAGGAATGGAAAATAAAGGAAGCTGGAAAGAGAATGTTATAAAGATTCTAGGGGAGGATGGTTTGGGGGAAGAGTGGATGAAGGATTTAGAGGGGGCTAGGGGAGCGAATGAGAAAGAATGAAAGAATGGATGCAAAAAATGGTAAAATCAAGGTACAAGAGAAGTGAAAGAAAAAGGAAACGGACGGTTTCCGTTATCGCTATCTCTATCTCTCGCTTGCACACTCGCTTTCGATCAATCGCTCACTGCCACCTAAAGTCTAAAAATATCTTTAAAAATAAGTAAAAACTTCGGAGAAAGCTTACTATTTTTGAATTTATCATTATGTTTGAAAAATATTAAAATCTGATTACTTTAGTGAACAGAAATATAATTAAAATTCTTCAATGTCAGAATTATTGAACGCTATATATAATTTTAATTGTTTCTCTGAAGAAAAATTGTTAAGCTACCAAGCACGAAATACGTATTATGATTGGAGAAGCATAATTATATTCTGAAATATCATAAGTCAGGTTGGTCGCTGGACCGGGAAACCGAGAGATGATCGGCATTTTTTGAGAATGGGAAATGACAGTGAATTTATTTTTTGACTGGGATTTTCACAACTTTTTAAAAGAAAAATCTATACAATCACTAGAAAAATCATCATATCACAATATATATATATAATGGAATTTAAAATAAGTTTGATTTCAACTTTTTTTTAAATGGTAAGTTGAGTTGTTAACTTTTTCAATTATGTAATTATTCAGTTTTTTAATTTTTTTGACAAAAAATGCTTTATGTTAATCAATTGTAAATATAAATTTATTAATGATATTCAAAATTAAACTGTAGTTCGTGTATTCGAAATTGCACAATAATAATTGATTGATATTACAGTAGGGTGGGTCGAACAAAACAAAAAATTGGAATTTCAATTTGGGACCAACAAGAAAAAGTGTATTTTCATATCACAATTTCCTGAAAAAAAAACTTTTTGAAATTCGGCGAAATACATCTTTCTTATCTTACTTATTTTTGCATACGGACAGTTGTTTTCAAGAAAAATCGAAATAACGATTTAAAAAAGTGGAAAACGCAATATTGGACTAATGTCTGTTATCCCAAACAGGTAAATTCTTATTTACGATCAGATCAGGTTCTGAAATGCAACTCTCTGCTTGATCCAGTCATATAAAATTAAAATGTTTATACGTGTAGTCCTATCTCAGCCCGTTATGATCAATCGTAATTTCAGAATTGATAAAAGACACAGAAAAAATAGGCAAGAATAAAATACAAGTAGAACCGTAAATAAAAATCAAATGCGGTCGCGAGGGTACCGCTGTAAACAAAAATTCTTAACAGTTTGACGGTTGACAGGAAAACCTAGTTTTTTTCTGTGTACTCACAGTAAGTTAGTTTAGTTTAGTTAGTTCACAGTTTTATAAATATTAGATACAGTGCTACGACTTTTAGCATCTCCAAGAGAAAGGAAACAACGGTTACTACTCATTCAGTAAACACCTTTCCCGTTTTTGAAATCGCAAAAGAACTTAGTGTTAATTGCTTGCCAACGTATGCAGATATTATGCAACAATTCCTTTATATTCAGCGTTTTGAAATAGGAGGTTCAAATGCCAGTGTGACAGTAATCAGTGGCATTGTTGCAAAAAAAGTAAAAGATATTTAGAATAAGACAGCCATTCCATCTTTATGTCAAAAATTTGTGAGAAAGCTTATCACTAATTATAAAAACGAATATAGATCTCTGTTGAAACCCCATAAGAAGAGAAAAGACAAGAAAAATCATGTAATTTACAATCAGAGATTTCAGCAGTTTGAAAAGTATTCTCAACGCCTTTTTTATATCTGCACGTGTCACTGTCCCGACTTCAAGAATTGTAAATGCGATAGATCGAAAAGAGTCCCTTCTGATGAACACGTGTTTTTACTGGATCAAAGAAATGGAAGAAAATACTTCATCCGTGTATGCGATTTACCGGAAACAAAAAGACTGAAAGAAAGGGAAGACAAGAAGTCGAAAGAAGTAGCTCGTCTTGCGAAGGCCCAAGCCAATTTTTCAAAACAACCAAAACCTTTTTTTGGGCACAAAAGGAGTGCTTTATTGGATAGGCTCGGGGACTCGTATCTCGGATTAAATCGACAAAAGGTATTTAGAAGTTAATAAGAACGGCGATAAATTGTCTTGTTTTTTTTCGTGGACTTTAACATGACCGAACATGATTGCTACGCTACCCCACACCAGTCCGTCATAAATTCAAAACACTAACTTAAAATTGCGTAAAACGATATAATTTTGAAAATTTATAAATTTGTTAATTCATTCTTCAATCTACAGCATTGAAAATAATAGAGTGCATTTATAATTAATACAGATTTTGATTCGTTAGAACGATTGCTTCAGACAAATAATTTTTAAGAACAAGAAAAAGTCTGCCTAAGTCCGGATTTGAACCGGTTATATGAGTTTAGTAAATAGTGTAAATAGACGCCTAAATTTTGCTGTTTAAAAATAATCTTTTTATAGTTTATGCTTGACTTCGAAAATTTTATGAATATTTTATACTTGTTGATTGATGATTATACCATGACATACAAGACGCAGCTTGCAAATATAAACACATGGTTTCTATTTAAACATTTGTTAATTATGTTTCTAACATTTATCATTAATATATTTATATAATTTATAATAAACATTCAAAGCGAAGAAATAACTTTAAAATTATTATGAACCTCCCCCTTGAGAGTGGAGGGGAAGGGGAATTTTTGGATGCCCCCCCCCCCCTAAAGCCCTTCTTTGGATCCACGCCTGGTTATAAATTCTATTATTTGTTTCATAATTCAACAATTTTATTAAAGAGTCTTCCTTTTGGTCGAAAATTCAGCAATTTCGTAGAAAATTTACTTTATGATTAAAATTCATATTACGGTGTGTGGGCACGCAGGTTGATAAGTCGTCGTAAAGTCGTCATTTTATTAACTTCTTTAGGACTTAAAAAAAGGATGTATTAATGTATTTGAAAAGATGTCGTATACTTGTCCCAGCAAAGGATGTATTTAAAGACCTAGAAAAGTCGCTTTTAAGACGTTTGACTCGAGGTATATGGGACGTCAAAATTACGTCCTTGAGATGGCAGTAAGGCAACATAAAGAAGTTTTTAAGATGTCCAATGTCCGGCATATGTATGCCTTTGAGCTGTCTTCAGGGACATCATTTTAACGACGACGTTAGGTCGTCCTAAAGACGTTCCCAAGACGTCTACCAATATATTGTCGTAACTAAAAATATATAGAAATTAGCAGCTAGACTAAAGTAGTATAGCTAGGCCGGTTCTGGAGCACTACTACGTAGTTCAAGCCGCCACCGGCGGATGGCGCCACCGGTTAGTTCTTATCAGTCGGCCAGTTACCATCAGTCGGTAAAACAGTGATACGTGAGACACTCGGTCGGCAATGTAGAAACCTGCATTACCATCAGTCGTTAAACAGTTGCAGGTCGGACCTTGACCGTCGGTAAGGTAGAAACCTACATTACCATCAGCTGGTAAGTTTAACCAGTATTGCCATCTGTCGGTAAGTAGAAACGTACACTACCATCAGTCAATAAGGTAGAAATATGCATTATCATCAGTCGGTAAGGCAGGAATCTGCCATGGATCTAGGTTTCGATCGATAATTTAGATCCCTACCTTACAACTTTCTATAAATTTCTAGACAGATCAAACATCCGGTTCAAAATTTCTAGAAGCGTAGATATTGGATGTAATCTCTAACGGCTCAACAGGAAAGATCAATCGATATCATCAACTTCCACCTAGAATGGTACATATTTGAAATTCAATGTGTGGAGCCTTACAGGAATTTCTTTGTGGATGTGATCTATAACGATTTTTTGTTTACATCAAAGTTTCTACAAGGTCTTACGTTTGACGTGTTCTCCTCATATGTCTTTTTCTTCTAACGAGATTAACGTAAATAATAATCTCGATCCCTCAGTCTAATGTCTAACGCTCGAAGAAACAAGATCGCGCGAAATTTGAAAATGTAACCCAACGATGTGTGTGTCAAGCGCTAAAATTTGCTATCAACCCAACGATGCTTGAATAAAGTCCAAAGTTGAAAATGCAGTAAACGACGTCTGTGATTGTCCACCGCTAACAGTAAGCGACATTTGGATTTAGAATTCAACCCAACGGCGTATGTAGAAGTCCAGCGTTGAAAAGAATGATAGCGAGCAATATTTTGGATTTCAAATACAACCCCTACTCTACTTACATTCTAGAAAGATCGATTGAAGTTTTTATGAGGTTCGGTGAAGGTAGGGTTCTTCCCCACATCAAATTTCTAGAACCAGAGACAGAGCAGCGTAGTGTAGTCATATATTACATGAGGTTGTGCAGTAAACTTGTACAGCATACGAGGCTACAAGGTACTTATCCAACGACTTCTATAACACGGTTCTGTTCCAAGCTAAATACTGGTAAAACAATAATCGGTTATTCACGGACAGATGATAATGGTTCATATCAATGCTAAGATGCCACCAATAGATGAGTAGTTACCAGTAACAGACGGTACTCTTCCAACGACTTCTATACCACGGTTCTGTTCCAAGCTAAATGCTGGTAAAACAGTAATCGGTTATTCACTGACAGATGATAATGGTTCATATCAATGCTAAGATACCATCAATCGATAAGTGGTTACCAGTAACAGATGGTACTCTTCCAACGACTTC
Source organism: Andricus coriarius (assembly GCA_932066315.1). Classification (NCBI taxonomy): domain Eukaryota; kingdom Metazoa; phylum Arthropoda; class Insecta; order Hymenoptera; family Cynipidae; genus Andricus; species Andricus coriarius. Next base: position 17,175 of record CAKNWT010219800.1, read on the forward strand.
TATAACAAGGTTCTGTTCCAAGATAAATGCTGGTAAAACAGTGATCGGTCATTCACCGACAGATGATAATGGTTCATATCAATGCTAAGATACCACCAATCGAGAAGTGGTTACCAGTAACAGATGGTACTCTTCCAACGACATCTATAACACGGTTCTGTTTCAAGCTGAATGCTGGTCAAACAGTAATCGGTTATTCACTGACAGATGATAATGGTTCATATCAATGCTAGAATACCATTAATCGATAAGTGCTTACGAGTAACAGATGGTGCCACCGCCATGTCAGTTAAATTAAAGAGAAGTTAGAAGTTGCACGTGGGAAATTGAAATTTAAGCAGGGGCGGACCAATTTAAAAGTTTTATTATAAGCAAAAAGAATTCGCTCACCTTTAGTAAAGATTAGAAATTTGAGATTAGTTCGCCAGGCGACTCGTCCAAAATGAATTTACTACATTTCTTGAGTGGATAGCGGTATGAATTAAATTAAAGAATAAAAATTATTAAAAATTTAAATAATAGAGAAAATTTGAAATGGAAATAGTCATTATATAAACACAAAATCTACTTGTTCAATTTAATTTAATTTATTTAAGAAAGTTCAAGCTGAATTTTATGCATGTCAAGAGTGTGAAATTTGAATTCAACCCAACGACGTTTGTAGAAGTCAAGCGCTGTAATGAACGATACCGAGGAACATTTTGGATTCAGGGCGCAGTCCCATGGAGGTAGATTAGTAGAATAGTGGAACAATTTTGACCAATAAAGTGCCTGCACAAGCTCTAGCAGCCACCTCATTGGTCAAAACTGTTCCACTATTCTTCTAATCTACCTCCATGGGACGGCGCCCTCAACCCAACGAAATTTTTAAAGTCCATAGCTGAAAGGTCTAACAGCCAGCAAGACATTGAATTTTGAAACCGAATGAAGGATGTCTGTAAATATCAAACGCTGGAAGGAATGATACATTTGAATTATGAGAATAACCAAATTATGCCTGCGAATACCCAGCGGTTTAAGGAACTAAACAAATTTACTGAAGGTGTGGCAGCGCCATCCATAATTAATTTAAGTAACTAATGATTTAAACTTTTCTAATATTTGAACAAACTAGAGTACTACCTAATCTTACTAACTAGTGCTTAACTAAGAGAACGGGTTTAAATAAAATTCAACTTGTAATAACCTTAAATGTTTGTTTATTCAGGAAAAATAGTCAACCTAATTTTAGAATGTAGATTCTTAACTTAGTTTAACAAATTATTTTTTTGAAGTAAATATACTAATGGAACATAGTTAAAAGAATTATTTACAATGGTTATTATAAACATTTCTTAAATATAAAAATCTTCATAAAATGTTAATCTCAAAAGAAAACTTTACTTCTGTTGTAATGTAACCAGCATCAGCGATCATTCTTGTCATACTCATCATGCTCGCTAAAATATTATGTTTGTTTGACGCAATATGTGAACAATTGCTTGACTTTCGGGACTTTGTAACGAATGACATCATCAACAGCTGTTTGGCTGCTTTTTACCGTCATCTGAAATTGTGGGGAGTTTGACTTAGTTATTGTCTCTTTAGTTTATTCATTCTCGGAAAAGGGGCTGCACCTGAAATAAAACTGTAAGCTCTGCGCGTAGCTCGAAGGTCAGCGCCGACCAGGTAGAATGGAACCTTTTCCTACGACTTTATATGTAATTGGATCAGGAATTTGTTTTCACTTTTATAATTATTTTTTGTCCTCAAAGTTCAGGAGTTCAAGTTGACCCTTTGTGGTAGGAGGTTTCGTTTTGCCCGTGTGAGCGAGTCTCATGTTTGGATTGTGTGTGTTTG
>CAKNWT010219803.1:2253-16326 GCA_932066315.1 Andricus coriarius
TACACAAATCTAATACCTTCTCTAGATGAGAATGTAAAAATCAAGCAGTTACCTTGAAGTTTTATTTATGAATAAATTTTCGAAGAATTTGAGAATATTTATAACTTTGATGTCGGTATTAAAGAAAAGCGAAGGATGCTAACTTAGCTTCTAATCAAGCTTGAAGGCTCTACTAAGGCTTACAATTTACAAAAAAAATAACAAATTAAATGGTGGGTTTTTAAAAACATTTAATTAGATCAATAATACGCTATCGTACATTATAGTTTTCCGGTTTTTTTGGGGCTGGAGGCACAAAAGAAGTCGATGATACTCTCAGCGGGTTCCATGGTATCGATGTCCTGCTTGATCCTTCGTCCTTTTTTTTTCTTCAACTTTCGTACACCTGGTCAAATGTACCCCGTGGGTCAACCATCTTTGACAATAGTGGAAGGCAACCCCTTCAAGGTATCGATTAAAATTGAGGTCGACTACCATGGAAAAAAATACAGAAAAAAATAATATGCAATAGCGTGTTATTGATGTAATTAACTGTATTTAAAATAAACTACCATTGAATTTGTTGATTTTTTTGAAAAATGTTAAGCATCAGTAGAGCCTGCCAGCTTGATTAGAAGCTGAGTTAGCATCGTTCGCTTTTATTTACTGCCGACACCAGAGTTATACATATTTTCAAATTTCTTGAAAATGTAATCCTAAATAAAACTTCAAGGTAACTACTCGATTTTTTGCAAAAGAATTAATGCATTTTTTCATGAAATACAATGGTCGAAATTTAACCACGTTTTTTCACCTTCACTGCAAATTTGCATAGAAAGTTCTGGACGCATCGCGATCAAATAATAATGTAGGGGAGAACGGGGCTAGTGGAGACACGGGGCTAGTTGGGACAAAGCGATTTTTAATACTAATATTGAACATATCGAGCCATGTGTTGTAAAGTGGTCGAAGCTCCAGATACGTAATATACCAGTGTATTTTGATGTCAAAATATTGCGTTTCACAGAAAATATTTCCGAATATGTATTTTCAAGGGTAGTGAGTAACTTTTTATTTTGTTGGTTTTTTCGTTAAATCGTCCTCGAATATTTTTTTTATTTTAAACATGAATATGAACATGAATAGAGCATATCAACAGCTGCGAGAATTCGTTGGAGAATTTTTTCTAACCTTAAATTTTGGCATTTCTTGCAATTTCTGTTTACCAAAAATGTGGTCGGGGTAGGTTGGGACAGATTATCGCGGGGCAAGTTGGGACGATTAAACGATTTAAAGTATTTAGAGTAGTGCTATACATAGCTTGTGGGTTTATGTTATTGCTTAAACTTTTGCTTAAACTTGGAATTTATCCTGTCTACACCGAAAATCTAGAAAGATAAAATCTGAAAATGATATGACGTGACTCGATAAGCTTTTTTCGTACTTGAACACAACAGGAAAATTAAAAAAATAAGTCAAATGTATTTATAAGTGATTGTTCCAACTTTCTTCCTTTTTAAAAACAACTACACACTGAGAAAAATGGATTATACCCGGTAATTAAAAATATGTTACCGGATATAATCTTGGACTATTAACTATGGGACAGCGATCCAGATTATTAGAACTACAATCTATAGCTATTAAGAAATAGATATTACAGGATAAGATCTTGGATTATAAAACTTTATAATCTGAGATAATAAAATCTATAATTCAAGATTTTAAAATCTAATATCCATATTAGAATCCTGGTCCATTAGATAACCTCAAATATATATAATAATTTGTGCAAACGTATTTATAAACCTGTACAAAATTTTTATAGACGAGTTCGGAAGTAGAACTGGAAACACATTTCAATTTTTTAAAAACACAATAAGCAGGAAAGTGGCTATTATCATAAGACTACAAACACGAAAGTAAAGGAGGCTAAGTTTCTGTACTTGTACAAGTGGCTGTGATGTGTAATGAAAAGAAATATAAACTTACCCATTTTCTAAATCTAAATCCTATGTGATTTAGCACTAATAATCATTTTATAACTTAATTATAACTTTTTCAATGGAAACGCATGCATATGACAAGCGCCACGATGCGACGTATCGTCTGAGACTACACAGACGCCTGCATATTTTAAAATCTGAGATGTTACATTTTAATGTCTGAAGATTATAAGAATCTAACATCTAGAGATTATATTTGTTAACATCTACATATATTAGAAAAATATTATAGATTATACGCGCTAACATACTCTTCTATACGGTGTATTATTCTTTAATTGTATTATCCAGTTCGTATAATCCATTTTTCTCAGTGCAGATTTTGTAAATTGACATTGTTTTATTTGTCCCAACCTGCCCCGTATACGGGGCAGGTTGGGACACAGGACACGATCTCATTTATACACTCGCCAAAAATGATAAAATGAATATTATGCGCCCAAAAAATTCACATCAATAGCCAAGGATATGCACTTCAACAGCAAGTATAGAACGATTCTGAAAAAGTTACTAGAAAGACGCGAAAAATTCTGGAATCGTAGTTGTCTCAACTAGCCCCGGTCTCTCCTACTTATTCGTAATAAAATGAGGATTGACAAAATGCTTTTCTTTTTTTTAAGCGATGTTTTTGATTGAGTTATGCAATGATTTGTAGAGGGGCCAGAATTTTTTAAACAGATAGTAGGTGTGATCGTCACGTACTCGGCCATAGACGGAACAGCTCGGAAACTTTCGGGCGTTTTTAGTATAGTCTTTTAGAATTGTCGCTAATCCCGGTTGCAGATATTACGAGCGGCTCTCATTTCAATACGCATTCTTATTTAAGAATACTATAAAGTAAGACTTTTTCTAAACGTGAATACTAATTTTTGCTCGCTCAAGTTTAGAATGATACATACAGAAATGCCATCATCTCTTATTATAGTAGAAACCTTTATGACAGTATCCCAATTATCCCTAAATTCTTACATTTTATTTTAATTATGGATATAGAATTAAACAAATATTGATATCAAAAATCTCTCCGTGTAGGTGACGTTAGAAATTAGAACAATTATTGTTTGTGTCAGAAAAACGTTAAATTTATATAATCAGCGATACAACATCCTGGCAATCACATTTGAAACACGTTTCTATGTGTATAATCCTTACATTAAACTATGTAAGTAAATTTATTATTATTAATAATAATGAAAGTAGTTTCATAAGTCTATGAGTTTCGCCAAATTTGCGTATGATTACGACTTTAAATTTACTCGACCCATTGATGGCCACTCTTTCCTATTAAAAATTTAGTAGTAAAAACAGAGTAACTTGCAGAATTTAAAAAAATATTTGGAGACAACTAGAATAAAAATATTCAGAGAAATTGCAGAGCATTTATGCCTTCAGGGTTATTTCTTATAATGGCTGGGAATGAGACCCATTTTACAGCCTAGACTGGAAACTTGAGTGATTTTTTGTGATGTTATGGCTGAAGAAAAGAATCGGGAAACGGTCAGTACGTCTGTCGGTGCAGAGAAAAATCAAACAGCTCTTATAAAGAGTGGAGGAGGAAGGCAGCCTGGCAAAAATTTGGACAAAAGCAAAACTACTGTATGTGATTGGTGGTTTGCAACGCAAGAGGCCGAGGGGTCAAGAAAGAAGAGCCGGAATATTGATAATAAGCATTTTCAACCTATAAATAATAGATTATTTCTCAGAGAAATTGAACCGAAAGCTCGATCAATCAGCATGAGAGAAATCTTCACAATTCCAGAAGACATGGAGGTCTATGAATCTGTAAAATAAGCAAGCGGAACAATGTGAAAGAATGAAATAATCTACTGACAAAATACTGAAATTAAGCTGTAAATTCTACGATTTAAATCTAAATTAAAGCTTTTTAAAATAATGGGAGTATGAAGATGATGGAAACTCAAAATCTCAGATAAACCAATAATCTAATAAACTAATAATCGCAGATAAACCAACTAAATAAAAAGACAATTGTTAATGAAGATTCTCTTTAGTCTACCATGTTCAGAACAGTTTTTTATGCATATGAATGGATGCCGAAAAAACTGAGTGAACGTCAACTTGAATGGGAAATGCGCCAAAGGAACTTAAGAAAAACCTCAATTTTTGTTAGAGGCTTTATATCGGGCATTTGGAATGTGAAAGCTCAAATTAATTACACACTTTTACTACTAACAGGAGTGCAAATCAACATTGTGGATTCTCTAGATATTACAGGTGGTACCGTCATAAAGCTGAAATCGTTGCACGAAAAAATACTCCTGATGAAAAATAAATACAAATTGAAGGGTACTCGTATCAAAGTTGAGGATGATTATACCTGCAGAGAGATTGAAGTCCTGAATTGGATCAAGTTCCAAGTGTACGAGGCAAGGAGAAATGGCAAGATTGCTTCCTATGGCTACATGAAGTGGACGATCGAAGATGAACTATTCGTGTGGATCGAGGATACGGGTATAATTAAAATCAACTATTATTAGAAATAAATTGAAGAAGCTTTCAGATAAATTTTTTGTAACAGCTAACCCATGTATGTCGTGTGGTTCTATAGTAATCTATAGTTGTGGCAAAATTTATTTGAGAAGAAAAAATCAGATCCACTGGGAAAACGTTGGTGAATCATTTTACTGCAGTGACTGAATTTAAACACCTCACCAAACGTTCTATTTCATCTTTAAAAATCTTTTTAAAAAGAAACAGTCAAATTCATTGCTTAAGAAGAGTATAAGCACCAAACTACAAGTTGAAATACAATCGTGATTATGATTGTGCAGATCATTAAAAAAGAAGTGTGATCAATTCCTTGGATGTGCTACCTCCAGAAGTGGCATCAAGCCTGCAGAAGGAAAATTAGAAATTGAGGCCCCGGATTAAAAAACCGGTTATAAATTTTTATCACCCAGAGTGGGCGGCCCTGAACATCACTTAAATTCAAGCACCCGAAAGTTGTAACCGGTTTTTTTATCCGTGTTCTGAATTGGAAACTTCTACAACTTTTTAAATTTAAAGTAACATGTAGCTCTGCAACTTACAATTATGCATGTAGAGTAAATTATACGAATATGGTTTCCTGTAGAATAATTATGCGCACTTTTCACTGCAGGGATTCAGGTTTCTTTACATGATTCCAACAGTATGGCAATGTGATATAAACTGCTTGATTTTGCTGACTCCATGAATTGGATCAAGTCCATGGAAAAGGAAAAGCTATAGATATTTTGAACTCCTACACTAAAAAGGTACACTTGAATGCATGCAACATCTTCAAGTGAGAATTATTGCGTGCATTGTGCTGTACAGGTAGATGGAACCGCAATTCAATTATATGATGACGTCTTCACACGAACTATTCAACATTATATTACTCAGCCTATCTGAAGACTAGTTTCAAATTTCTTCATGGGCTGAACTACTCAGGATAACCTTATGTCTATCGACGAGAATTTGCAAGATCTCTTACACTATAGGGTACTGTAAACTGCATGAGTGGTGTCCCAAATCATTTTGGGTTTAAACCAAGCCTGTGTTTTACTGTACAGGTCCCTGGAAATGAAATACAATCATATGATGAAACCTCTACACAAAGTTTTCGATCTTCTGATACTCAGCCGACCAAACGACTGGTTTAAAATTTCTTCATATACTCAGCAACTCATAAAAATTATATCTATGGTTAACTACAAAACCCCTTATATCAAGGTACAGTACAATGCATTAATGGTATTCCATATCATTTTAATAGTAAACCATATGCGCGTTTTACTGTGCAGATCCTTGCTTTCGGAATTTAATTAATATATGATGACACCTCCACACAATATTGTCGATCTTCTATTACTCAGACTTCCTAAAGACTGGATTGAAATTTCTTCATAGATTCAGCAACTTAGAAACGTTATATACATATGGCAAACTACAAAACCTCTTATATCAAGGTACAGTGAAATGCATTAATGGTAGTCCATATCATTTTAAGTTTAAGCCTAATCTGGGGTTTACTCTACAGATCTCTGGAACCGAAATGTGAATAATATATGATGACACTTGCACACAATATTTTCGATCTTCTGTTACTTTCAAAAGACTGGTTAAAAATTTTTTCATCCCGTATGGAAAAATTTCGTGGCGTTCTACTGTTTCTGTCTAGTCCGCCTTGAGACGACACTGGCACGCCACAGGCCAACTGACTAGTGGCTAGACTGGGATATCACGCTCGGATCGACTAGTTTCTAGACGAATCTTCTATTTTGATCAAAAATAATTAATAATTAAATATTATAATTGTGTTTTATCACATGACAGTCTAATATATAGATTTTGCAGTTGATTAAAAATATTTAAAAAATTGTTTGTACACAAAAAAATGAAAAAATTAGTTTCCGAAAATCGTGTACATACGTCGGGTGTCGAACTTTTGAAGTAACTTCATATTATGTTGCTGTCACTTTATCCCGTCGCCTTAATACACTCGGCGATCTAAAAGTTAAAATTTAGTTCATTTTTGTCGGATATGAATTTCAATTCATTATTATTATTATTATGCCATCAGGCCGTTTCCGTTTCGGGGTAGGCGTGAATTTCTCGGCTGGAAAGTAGTAGTATGTGGATGGGTATATAGATATAGGGTAGATAGGTATATAGGTGTAAGGTATAGATATTTTAGATTGATCTAGAATTCTCGTGTTATTTATTTAAATAATACGTTCCAAGGTCTTTGTTTCAGGTGCGATTCACTCTACTCACATTCTTTTTATAAACTATTTGTCGCCAAACTTTTCTGTCCTGGCATACTACTCTAGTTTCCTTCACGTCCATGCATTTTTTCATGCAAGCTCTCGTGTTTTTATGGCTTCTTACGTCTCTTCGGATTAATGTCACATTCACAGACTCTATTCATTCTTTCGGTGGTCTACCTCTGGGAATTCTGCCATTTACTTTAACTTTATACAACTGTTTGGTCATTCGTTCATCTTTCATTCTTTCAAGATGTCCGAACAACCTTAACTGATTTCTTTGCCATATATCAACAAGTGTCTCCCCTGCACCACATTCTTTGAGGATTATCTCGTTTCAGACTTTGTCCGTTAGTGTTTTCCCCCATATTGTGCGCAGAGGTTTCATGCCAATCGCGTTAATTTTACTCATGTCCTTTTCTTGACATGTCCATGTCTCGCTACCGTATAGTACAGCTGGTACAATTAAAGATTTGTATACTGTTATTTTAGTTTCTTTTTATTTTTTTTTCATTTCTGAGAATGGAACCTGCTCTACGGATAACCTTCTTACCCTCATTGATGCGCCTGTCTAACTCCCCATATATTTTTTCGTCGCTAGTGAATAGGCTACCCAGATGTACGTATTTTTGCACTTGCTCTAATGTCTCATCATTCAGGACAATGTTGCACATTGTTTTCTCACTTTTTCCTTCAAACACCATTACCTTTGTTTTATTTACGTTAATTTCGAGGCCCATGTTCTTCATGCTTGTACTAAGTTTATTCGACATTCTTTGAAAGTCCTCGATTGATTGTGCCATGACAATCTTGTCATCTGCGAAAGCCAACCACGCACCTTCACTGTTTCGAGATCTACACCTTCTTCGTCGAAGAGGACCATTTTCAGACACTTGTCCATAAATATGATAAATAGGCAGAAGGCCATAACGCGCCCTGCATAATATCGAACCAGTCACTCAGTTTCCCATTAACTCTTACACTCGCTTTGCTACCTGCATATATTGTTTATATTGCTTGTAGGAGCCATCCATTTACTCCGTACTCTTTCAGGTCTTTCCAAAGTTTAATTCTATTTTCCTTGTCAAATGCTTTTTCTAGATCAACAAATGCACAGAAAACTTTCTTTTCTACTCTTAAGCTTTTTTCTGTGATCTGTCTTATGCTAAATATCTGATCTGTACATGATCTTGCTGGCATAAATCCACTTTGGACTTCCCATATCTTTTCTTCTGTAATTTCCATTACCCTGCGAATAAGTATTTTTGAGTATATTTTACTTACGGTGTTTAGTAAGCTGATATCTCTGTAACATTTATATGAATAAAACATCAACAATTGTTAAATATTAAAAGTGAATGATGAGTGAATAAACCATTGAAAATAATAAAATTTGTATGATTATACTTGCGATTAGCTACGAAATAATTATTGTTTATTATTTTAAATAATTAATACGTTAGGCGTAATTGTCATTTACGTAATCACAAAATAATCAAAATAAATTAAATAAATCATTCATGTTAAAATGTGATTTTCTGGAACTTAATATAACTTTACTACATAATTCAATTGAAAGAAAATGTTTTCAAACATTCTTTAACAAAAATCGTTCTTAAGAATACAGTTCGTATATTAAGATTTCAATCACCTTCAATAATTATTGTTTATTATCTTAAATATGTGATAGTGTATATTTAATTATTACTTGAGCATTTATGCAATTATGTATTATAATTTCCTAAAATCTGGACGTCTTCATATATTAAAATTTGTAACGAACTCCTAAATATCTCCAAGACTGGGAATAGACCGCAGAAAGGTTTGAATCAAACAGGAAGACAAACTAGACAGCGCCCGTGTAGCGCCAGGCTAGTATTGTGTGAATAGGCAGGCTTGAGAAAAACTGTACTGACTTTAGCATGATTCAAGACTGCTTCGAAATTTTTCCACACGGGATAGACTCAGCAACTCAGAAACGTTATATCTATGGGAAACCACAAAACCTCTTAAATCAAGGTACAGTAAAATACATAAATGGTAGTCCATATCATTTTAAGTTTAAGCCTAATCTGGGGTTTACTCTACAGATCTCTGGAACCGAAATGTGAATAATATATGATGACACTTGCACACAATATTTTCGATCTTCTGTTACTCAGACTTTTAAAATGCTGGTTTAAAATTAGTTCATACACATAGAAACTCAGAAACGTTACATCTTTGACAAACTGCAGAACCTATTCTATAAAGATACAGTAAAATGCATTAATGCTAGTCCAAATCATTTTAATAGCAAACCAAATCGGCGTTTTACTGTACAGATCTCTGGAACCGAAATGCGAATAATATATTATGACACTTGCACACACACTATTGTCGATCTTCTGTTACTTTCAAAAGACTGGTTTAAACAAAATATTGACTTCCAACAGTATGGCAATGTGATATAAACTGTTTGATTTTGCTTCCTCCATAAATGGAATCAAGTCCATGGAAAAGGAAAAGTTATAGATATTTTGAACTCCTGGACGAAAAAGGTACAGTTTAATGCATGCAACATCTTCAAGTGAGACGTAATGCGTGGATTGTGCTGTACAGGTAGATGGTACCGCAATTCAATTATATGATGACGGCTTCACACGAAATATTCAACATTATATTACTCAGCCTATCTAAACACTAGTTTCAAATTTCTTCATGGGCTCAACTACTCAGGATAACGTTATGTCTGTCGACGAGAATTTGCCAGATCTCTTACACTAGGGTACTGTAAAATGCATGCGTGGTGTGCCAAATCATTTTGGGTTTAAACCAAGCCTGTGTTTTACCATACAGGTCCCTGGAAATTAAATACAATTATATGATGAAACCTCTACACAAAGTTTTCGATCTTCTGATACTCAGCCGATCAAACGACTGGTTTAAAATTTCTTCATATACTCAGCAACTCATAAAAATTATATCTATGGCAAACTACAAAACTTCTTATATCAAGGTACAGTAAAATGCATCAATGGTAATCTATATCATTTTAAGTATGCATTACGACTGGGGTTTGCTGTACAGATCCCTGGATACGAAATGAATTTAATATATGATGACAACACACCAAATTTTAGAGCTTCTGTTACTCAGACTTCTTAAAGACTGGATTAAAATTGCTTAATAGATTCAGCATGTCAGGAACCTATACTATCTATGGTTAACTACAAAACCCCTTCTATCAAGGTACAGTATTATGCATTAATGGTATTCCATATAATTTTAATAGTAAACCATAAGGCATTTTACTGTGTAGATTCTGGCTTTCGGAATGTAATTAATATATGATGATATACCTACACCAAATTTTGGATCTTCTGTTACTCAGCCTTACAAAAGACTGGATTAAAATTTCTTAATAGATTCAGCATGTCAGGAACCTATACTATCTATGGTAAACTACAAAACTCCTTATATCAAGGTACAGTACAATGTATTAATGGTATTCCATATCATTTTAATAATAAACCATAAGCGCGTTTTACTATGGAAATCCTGGCTTTCGGAATGTAATTAATATATGATGATACATCTACACAACATTTTCGATCTTCTGTTACTCAGCCTTTCAAAAGACTAGTCTAAAATTTCCTCATAGACTCAACAACTCAGGAACGTCATATCAATGGGAAACTACAAAACCTCTTATATTAAGGTATACAGTAAAATGCATAAATGGTAGTCCATATCATTTTAAGTGTAAGCCAAGGCAGCGTTTTACTGTACAGATCTCTGGAACACAATATTGTAGATCTTCTGTTACTTTCAAAAGACTTGTTTAACCAGTTAACTGGAAATGACGCATATATGCGCCGAAAAAATCCGTGACAAGACTGGGAATGAGGCATATATGCGCACTTGGAATAACTGGCACAAAACTCAATGGATTTTGATGAAAATTGGTATGCCGTAGTTTTTTTGGTCTCTGATGACGAATCCGGAGTCAAAATTGAAAAATTCAAAATAGCCAATAATATAGTAGAATAGTCATCAGCGACTTAAAAAACTCTTTAGTACTGCCTTTCATTCAAGTCACGTCTTTTTTGCATTTTAGTCCGCCATATTGGATACCCCATTTTGAATTTCTCAATTCCGACCCCGGATTCGTCATCAGCGACCTAAAAAACCCTTAGGAAATGAACTTACATGATGAATACAGAATTATTTGCTTCTACCAGTTTTGGCACATAACGTCGATTTTGAGCCTACCAGTTAACTGGTTAAAATTTCTTCATAGACTGAGCAACTCAGAAACGTTATATCTATGGGAATCTACAAAACCTCTTATATAAAGGTACAGTAAAATGCATAAATGGTAGTGCATATCATTTCAAGTGTAAGCCAAATCTGTGTTTTACTGTACAGATCTCTGGAACCGAAATGCGAATAATATATTATGACACTTGCATACACTATTGTCGATCTTCTGTTACTTTCAAAAGACTGGTTAAAATTTTGTTCATAGACTTCCAACACCCATGTAGAAACCGCCCTATTTGTCCCCATTTCAATTAGGGCAGTAGTCAGAATCTCACTAGAGCAACTGGACCAGTAAGTTCTACTCAGGACCCTTTAAGGCACTGCTAAGATCTTTTATTCCTTATGACCAGAAAAGCCCTGTGTGCGTCTAGTTAGTCCCTAATCTTGTATTTGAGTCAGGCTGTAGTTGGTTCCTCATTTAGATACAAGATCCAAAAAATTCCAGTCAGGCACTGGTCGGGCCTTAGTCAGCATACCCCAGATAAACTTTCTGAAGATGGCGCTGTGGTATATACGATGCAGTGCCATCTTCAGAAGTTTGTATGCACTAAATTATGCTTTAGTAAACAGGCGAATGGCTGCCCCAACAACATGTGACAGCAAACTGAATTTTATTTTCATCGGAAGCATCCGAGTGTTTAACACTTATAAACACGTGTTTTTAATGAAAATAACACCACCTAAATTTGTATTAAATAAAGTTTAATTTAGTTTATAGTTTAGTTTATAGTTTAATTAATACAGTTTAATTTGTGCTGCGTATGTGAAACCCAGTGAAAAATAATGAAAATAATCATTTGTCATAGAAGAGTGCAAATGTTCCATATTCAGATGTTGTGTGATATAAATATATACAAAAAACGGGTTTTAATTAACGAAATATAAACCTCTGAAATCATTGATCTGAAATTGGTGTGTATTTAAATATTCTTATTCATTTTGATGTTGAAAAATCGTTTGTCACATATATTTATATCATAGCCGAATGATGAACGTACCGGAAAACAGAAAGGGTCTAGACGGGCGATTGAAGGGTATTCGCGTAAGGACCTTGTTAGAAGTTCTAGGTAGAGCCTGGCTAAAACAGATTTACAGAACTAGTCTGGCCCTCTCTATTTTTCCCGATCAGCGCCCAATCAGAAATAGGGAAAACTAGCATGGGCCCTTCCAAATACCGATCGCAATTTCTACATGCACAATAAAAAAAATTGTTCAAAATGATACCGAAATCAACATCATTATGATATGCAACAAAAATGATACCGAAATTAAGAGCATTTTGATCGGCCGCAATGAATGATCGACTTTTGAGATCGCAATGATCTGATTCGGGATCATGTATCAAATCAAACCAAGATGGCCGCCGTTCTTGGAGTACTGAAGCTCATATGCGAGCTTTTTATGGTTTCTGATCGTGCAGTGCACTTGAAAAGTAAAAATATTAACAAAATATGATATTAGAGTATATCACCTGTTAAGTGTAGTTATCACTTGCATGGGGTTAGATAAAACTTTTAGGTTATGTCGTTGTGACATCGCCGCCCAAAAATTGGCGGCCATTTTGTTCAGTGTGACGAATGACACTAAAAGCAGATCAAAATGATCCGAATAGACAGATCATTATGATCTCGAGAGTCAAATAATCGTTGGAGCAAAATGATCTGCAACAAAAATGATCCTTTCTTTTACTGTGTGGGCATTATGGCCATGTGACATAAACTGCTTGCTTTTGCTGACTCCATAAATGGGATTAAGTCCATGGAAAAGGAAAAGTTATAGATATTTTGAACTCCTACACTAAAAAAGGTACAGTATAATGCATGCAACATCATCAAGTGAGAAGTAATGCGTGGATTGTGCTGTACAGGTAGATGGAACCGCAATTCAGTTATATGCTGACGTCTTCACACGAACTATTCAACCTTAAATTACTCAGCCTGTCTAAAGACTAGTTTTAAATTTCTTCATGGGCTCAACTACTCAAGATAACGTTATGTCTATCGACGAGAATTTGCAAGATCTCTTCCACTAGGGTACGGTAAAATGCATGAGTGGTGTCCCAAATCATTTTGCGTTTAAACCAACCCTGTGTTTTACTGTACAGGTCCCTGAAAATGAAATACAATTATATGATGAAACCTATACACAAAGTTTTCGATCTGATACTCAGTCTATCAAACGACTGGTTTAAAATTTCTTTATAGACTCAGCAACTCATAAAAATTATATCTATGGCAAACTACAAACCTTATTATATCAAGGTACAGTACAATGCATTAATGGTATCTCATATCATTTTAATAGTAAACCATAAGCGGGGTTTACTGTGCAGATCCTTCCCGAGTCGAAATTCAGGACCTACTTTGAAGCTATAACTCCTGTCTTAGTAGGCGCTAAAGCAGCAAAGTAGGTTTAAATTAAGCAGCGATTTCAATTCAATTTAGACCCTACTTTGACGCTAGAAATGTCCGAAATCAGCCGTTTTTCCACGTTTAGCGTCAAAGTAGGGTCTAAATTTGAACCTACTTTGGTGCTTTAGGCCCTACCTTATATTGGCGCTGCAGACCCTACATTGCTGCTCCAGCCCCTACACTGACAATAATAATAATAATAATAATAACAATGTGGCGGACAAGATTTTTCATAACATCTGACAAAAGGCAAGTGACTACCAGCTATATCACATATAAGAGGGGAGTCTTCCAAGGAGACTCTTTAAGTCCGATACTTTTCTGCATCTCCCTATTGCCTCTATCTATAGTGCTCCGAGGAAAAAGCTCTGGATACCTATGTGGCCCACGAAACAGAAGAGAATATAAGGTCAACCACCTTTTATATATGGACGACCTCAAACTCTTTGCTTCCTCGAAAGAGGATCTTAACATCCTTGTGGAGGCAGTGAATAGGTACTCTGAAGCGATTGGCATGCGCTTTGGACTGGACAAGTGTGCCTGCGTCCACCTACTGCAAGGACGACTAGAAACTACACCATCGAGTGACGATCGGGATGTTCAACTCATAGGCGGAAATAC
>CAKNWT010219807.1:1107-23607 GCA_932066315.1 Andricus coriarius
AAAATTCAAACTTATAATTCTTAATGAAAATTCGCTGCCTTGAATTTTTTATACTTGAATTTTTCATTTTCTTCAATTTTCAACAGTTTAATTTTCTACCGTGAAGAATTTGCTATTGAATAAAATAAAATAAAATTTACATTCTATTTGAATTACTAGATTGCGATTATGAATTCAATATGTGTTCGCTCAAAAGCGGGCCTAGCAGCGCCCCTCTCGGCGGCGCGGCACACTTGGACCTCTGTCACGTCGACCGCCGCTGCTCTCAAGAGTTCAGTTCTCTGTCATCCAGCAAGAAGAGAAGACGCTACCATTTATTTGTTTATAACATAAAGTCACATCCTTGTTTTGTACGTTTCGAGTCAGTGAAATAAAGAGGAGAGTTCAACTAACACGAGAATTTGTTTAATCGACCACACGCATATCCCGCAGACCAATCGCAGACTTAACATTTGGTCCTTCGAGCCGGATGGAATCACCGCTCGAAGAAATCTATATATATCGATATGTGAGTAACAAGAATGGACAGACAAATAAGTGAGAAAGTTATGCAATATATAATGAGAAAGGTATGAATCAAGCATCAAATATTATTTATCCAACATTTCAATCATCAATATATTCCGGTGAACCTGTGAATGGATTTGTGCGACGGAGAGGGAGGTGATGGCGATGAGAGCGATGGTTTAATGGTGGAGCGAAACAAGTGATCGGAGTGTGTGATTGTGACAATAAGAAAACATTCATTTGTTCCATAGAATCGTGTCATTCGCCTGCGGCGCCTGACGCCATTTTCTCTCTCTCTCTCTTTCTCTCTTCCGCGTACCTTCTTTCTTACTTCTCTACCTATCGCTCTCTCTCGGGCCTTGAAGTTTATATGCAACGTCTATCTATCCATCTCATTTCTTCTCCTAAATTCGCTCGTACCATACTAGTATTGTAGACCTCCTTTACACTTCGGCTCTCAGTCAGTGTAATGAAGAAATGAAAAGAGATAGTTACACATGCTGCCTTCATTCGACTCGTCCTAGTACGTCGAAATTCGTACCGCCTCAACACGCCGTTGGTATTGAATGCCACTCATAATTGTACCATAACGAACAGAACAGCGGCGATGCTTTATTCAATCTCGATTCGACTCGCACCTAGTGCGTCGAATTTATACTTCGACTCGCACCTAGTGCGTCGAACTTATGCTTCGACTCGCACCCAGTGCATCTAACTTGTGCTTCGACTCGCACCCAGTGCGTCGAACTTATGCTTCGACTCGCACCCAGTGCGTCGAACTCATGCTTCGACTCGCACCCAGTGCGTCGAACTCATGCTTCGACTCGCACCCAGTGCGTCAAACACCTCACACCACGTGAACTGGCAGAAGACAGAACATGAGTTTCGACTCGCTCTAAGCGTCGAGGCTCATAGCTAAAATTTATCAATCGCTTACAGGGAGATGAATCCGATCACTTCCCAGCGAGCTCTGGTACGAGTTATCCAACATTCAACTCGAGCAGTATCTGAGATGAACAGACGGGCTTGTTCAGAGCCGACTTGAGCTGTTAGAGGGCTATTGGGTCGACTTCATGTCAAAGCATGTCGAACTTCTGATGATCGATGATTTGCAGGATGATCCTTACTTTTTGGATAATCAATATTCGGAGGTGGAAAATTTATACACAGCTGCGCGAGGCCGCCTCTATGACCTTCGTTACAAACTTAATCCTGCATTAACCACCTCAGCGAGATCGCAAAGGGCTCCAGTAGCCCGAGCAACTGGATCTGCCAACTCATCCACGATGTCTCGCCTACCAAGGATCACAATTACACCGTTTAGCGGTAAGCTTGAGGATTGGGAACCGTTTCGGGATATGTTCCGCTCTCTGATTCACAGTGATCCGACTCTCAATGACGTCGAAAAACTGTACTACTTGAAGACTGGAGTACAGGGGGAGGCCAAGACGGCTCCTGACCCTATTCAAATCACTCACTATTCAAATCTTCAGTCTCTAGAAACTGGGCGTTCGCAGAGGGTATCAGAGGTGACTTCCAGCAGAACACGTTACGCAGATGCTGGACCCCGATCTCCCAAAGTTTTTGCAACAACTTCGCCTTACACATGCGCTGTATGCGGAGCTAACCACTAAGTAGGAAGATGTGGGAAGTTCCAGAAAATCGCTTATCTCGTGTCGCACCTGTGGGGGACCTCATCATACCAAACTTCACGGGAGTAACGAGAAGAGAACCGGTGGAATTATTGATTCGGGCATTCTACCCAAAGCTCGCAGGTAAGACGCCTCGACCCCTGAATCGAATTCAGGCCAGACGGACATCACGCGGCAATGACAATCACTACTTCCAACAGCAATGATCAACCTGAGTGATGGAGGTAATCGTAAAGAGAGGGTAAGAGCGCTCATTGATCCGTGTTCAGAATCCACTCTTGTGAGTGCAAGACTGGCTCGCAAGCTTGGCAGTCGCATTCAGTCAGTCATAGTCGGAATCGCTGTAGTCAATGGTCAAGTTATCAATGCCGCAAGGCTTCAGACGTCAGTGTACATCAATATCAACCCATAGGTTCCACCCGTCAAAATCAAAATGTACGGTCTGAAACACATCGGTATCACTACCCCACCACTTCACTGCGATCTCGACATAGCATCTCGCTTTGGTAATCTCAGGCTGGCTGACCCAAACATGCTCAGACCGGGACCAGTCGACGCTATCCTCGGAGCGAATATCTACGGTCGTGCGATCTTACCGAGCCTAATTAAACAGGGAGATCTTGTCGCTCAAAAGACGGTGTTTCGCTGGGTATTCACTGGGACTCTCCAGGCTCCCTCATCGGCTGCAACAAGGCTTACGCTCTAGACTGTCCAGTCACCTGACGACGCCGAACCATGGCACGAACAATTGATAGACCTGATGCAGAAGTTTTGGTCAATCGAAGAAATCCCTTGAGCTGTAAGAAAATCTCGCGAGGACGAAGCTTACGAAAGCATCTTTCAGAACATACAGCAACGTGAAAAGAGTGGCAGATACTTCGTGGCACTTCCTCTCAAGCCAGGTGGTAGTCAATTCTTAGGGGAGAGTCTCTCGAATGCCAGATCAGCATTAGCGCCAGTTCATCGTAGAATGCAACGGGATCCGAGTTTGTCCACTGCATATGTAAAATTTATCGATGACTATCTCCAGTTGGGACCCATGAGAGAGCTCACTCCACAAGAGATAAATGACTCGACAGCTCAAGTTAACTACATTCCACATCATGGAATTTGGCAGCGACAGGACAACGGCAAGAAATTGCGGATGGTCTTCAACGTGTCTAGTTCTACATCGACCGGACGCAGCTTGAACGACGTCCTTTACCCTGGGCCAGAGCTTTAAAATCATCTAGCAGCCGTAGTGATAAGATGGAGGATGCATCGAGTGGCGTACTGTGCCGATATTAGAATGATGTTCCGTCAAATTCGGATCTTGCCGAACCACGTACACTAACAAATGATCATCTGTAGTCCATTAGCTCACGAGCCTGAACGACACTACGTTCTGCTCACTGTCACATATGGGGAAACTTGCGCTTCATACCTGGCGCTCAGGACCCTCAGGCAATTGTGTGATGACGAAGGCCGCTCTCTGCCCGAGGCTGTCGACTCTATCGAGAATGACCTCTATATGGATGACTTTTTGGGAGGCGCTATTGACGTAAAGTCCGCTCGCAGGAGAATCAATCAGTTGGATACCTTGCTCAAGGCGGGCGGCTTCGAGCTGAAAAAATGGGTCACCAACAGCCCAGAGCTGGATGCATCTCTCAACCGAAGGCCCTGTCAGCGAATTAGGCATTGCGTGGGATCCCATTGCTGATAATTTTCGTTTCTCGCCCCCTCTGTTTAAGGAGACCCGTTTTATTACCAAACGCAGGGTGTTATCTGAAATAGCTAGGTTCTTCTATCGAGTCGGATGGCTCACTCCCATAACCGTCGTAGCCAAAATGTTCCTTCAAGACCTCTGGAAGAAGAAGCTTGTTTGGGATCAACAACTAACAACGGACCTGTCATGTCATTGGAGACAGTTTCGAAATGATTTGCAAGACGTCTCTATTCTCGCTCTACCTCGCTGGCTGGGACACAATCGAGCGAAAAAAATTGAACTGCATGTTTTCTCGGACGCAAGCAGCCGTGCTCTCGCAGCCGCCGAGTACGCGAGTGTATCCGCTGATTCAGACTCGACAGAAGTTCATCTTATCATTGCAAGAAGCAAGCTCGCCTCTCTTAAGGACTTGAGCCGATCGAAGAACACTCGCATGACCATACCGAGGCTTGAACTACGAGCGGCGCTCTTGGCTGCACAACTTTTACAAACGACAGCACAACAACTGAACGTCGCTTTAGAAGACTGCCGTACCTGGATATACTCACAAGTCGTTCTACACTGGTTGCGCTCAGAGAAACCAGTCGGAAATGATCTAGTGGACAATTTCATCAGTCACGTACAGGAGCTGGTGCCCAAAGAGATCTGGGATTATGTGCCATCTGCTGAAAACCCAGTCTATATAGCCACCAGAGGCACCTCTCCTTCCAACCTAGCTCAAAGCCAACTGAGGTGGCACGGCCCTGCATGGCTCAGCGATCCTGCTCAATCGTGGCCGAGTGTCGCAAGAAAAACCTCAGATGACTCATTGGAGTTAAGACGACCATCGTTGCAGCGCCTGCAATGCTTGTCCACTCAAATCGTAGAGAAGGACATCTGCGAACAGTTTTCAAATCTGTTAAAATTTCTCAAAACACTGATTCGCTGCCGACGACTGCTCAAACGTTATGATAACTCTACACCTGCCCCATTGTCTCCGCTCACGGTCAAAGAAATCGACCGCGAGTTCTTAATGCAAGTCAGAGTAAGGCAACAGAAAGACTTCTTACATGAAAAAGAACTAATCAACCAAGGTAAAGTACTTCAAAAAAGGAATCGCTTAAGAAGAATCAACCCTTCTCTCGACGATCAACAAGTACTTCGAGTTGGGGGCAGACTTCTGCACTCCAATCTTTCATTCGATGAGCAACATTATGTCATCCTGGATGGACACTGTCCCCTCTCTGGATTGATGATCGATTGGGCCCAGACCAAAGTACTGCATGGAGGCTTTCGATTGACTTATTCATGTTTTATACGCCGAGCATGGATCATTGGAGGCAGATCGAAAGTCAAAGCAATGCTGCGCACCTGTACCGTATGTTTGAGACTCTCTAAGCGGCCGATGATTCAACAAATGGCCTCATTGCCCTGGGAAAGAGTGACGCCTGCTCGACCATTCTCACGTACTGGCCTCGCTCACGCCGGGCCATTTCAAATACACAGTTCCAAAGGTAGGGGCGTAGCCACCTTCAAGGCGTATGTCGCAGCGTTCGTCTGTCTTGCGACGAAGGCCATTCACCTCGACCTAGTGGGTGATCTCACTACAGCAAGTTTTCTCGGTGCTCTAGCCCGATTTTTTGGACGTCGAGGAAAATCCACTGAGCTCTGGAGTGATAATTCAACGACGTTTTATGGCGCTGATGCTGAGTTAAGGCGACTGCTCAAAGAGGCTGAAAACGACTGGGGGTGCGTGGCCGATTCATTGGCCAAAGAGGGAATTGATTGGCGCTTTATTCCGCCCTCCAACGCCCACTTTGGGGGCATATGGGAGGCTGGAGTCAAGTCCGTGAAAAATCACTTAAAGAGGGTCGCCAGTTCCATCCGCTTCACCTATGAGAAATTATACACTCTTCTCGTCGAAATCGAAATGATTCTAAAATGTCGACCCCTGACGCCACTCCCGGGAGACCTCGACGACCTCGATGAGCTCACTCCTGCGCATTTCCTCGTCGGCAGCCCGCTTACATCGATCCCGAAGCCCAGCAGTACAGAAGCTAACCTCGATCGCACGTCTCTTTGGAAGCTAGTTCAGGGAACACGTGACAAGTTCTGGACCAGGTGGAGCTGAGAATACCTGAATACTTTGCAGCAACGCACCAAATGGACGTCTGCTTAGCCCAATCTATCCAAGGGAGACGTGGTAATCTGGCTTGATCCGTCGCTGCTTCAGCCTAATGGACAGTGGCCGCTTGGTCGAATCTTGGAGATTTATCCTGGTCCAGATGGTTTAGTGAGGGTGGCATCGGTCAGGACCGCTAGTGGCACATACACAGGAGCGATTTCAAAATTAGCTAGAATTTTGCCTCACAAGTCTTTGTCCGAAACGTCCGCTATCACGCCCCTTACGGCGGGCCACTCCTGATCGAAGGATTCATCATTCCAGGAACGAGGCGGGCGGGATGTTCGCTCAAAAGCGGGCCTAGCAGCGCCCCTCTCGGTGGCGCGGCACACTTGGACCTCTGTCACGTCGACCGTCGCTGCTCTCGAGAGTTCAGTTCTCTGTCGTCCAGCAAGAAGAGAAGACACTACCATTTATTTGTTTATAACCTAAAGTCACATCCTTGTTTTTTACGTTTCGAGTCAGTGAAATAAAGAAGAGAGTTCAACTAACACGAGAATTTGTTTAATTGACCACACCCTTATCCCGCAGAACAATCGCAGACTTAACAATATGATTACATGAACTAGAATTCATTATGAATTAACTAGAATTCCGTTAGAATGTAGAACTTAATACGATGAACTTAAATTAAATTGAAACGGACTAGAATTCCAGTTGAATCAATAATAAATCTGTTCGAATCATTTTAATTTAATTTAGAAATATTATTTGACTTTCGGACTGGAAATTTTATTTGTCCGAAAACTTAGAATTAATTAGAATTAAAAAATTTTAAAATAAATAGTTTCCGAACTCAACCACATTAAAAAAAAAAAAAGATTTTATGTATTGAAAATGGTCCCAATTAGAAATCGTATCCCAACGGACAAGAATGTAAATAGAAAAGATTTGAATTTGGGAGCGAATCAAATTGAAATTAAACAACGGAAGAAAAAATTGACATTTTTCTACCTTGCAAGATGTGAGATTTACAAAAAAAAAAAATAAACTCGGGCCTAAAAATGATGGCCATGGCTCGATGTACCAAATTTCATTACTTGTACCAGTACAGATTCTTTATTTTCACTATTTTTCTTATGATGAAAGGAAGGAATTATTTTCATTGAACGTGGTTCGTGATAAAAAAATGTTTGTACATTTTGAAAATACATTTATTCAACAGTTATTTAAAAACTCGTAACACAATAAGATTTTATGAAAATAAAGTGAATGGCGGTATAATCAGAGGAAAAAAGTTTAAAGTTCAAAGCTTGAAGGTAGCTAAAGGCCGAATTGACGGCTATTCCAGGGTTAGGCGAGAATTTCAAACAGATGACGATGTCCCGCTCGGTGCAGGCTCAAGTCAAGGACTTTTATCAGCACGCAACTTTTATAAGGGCCAATTTATCTTTTTGAGCCAACTCTTTTAAATTATTCCAGGGACCTCGGCGTGAAAAAGTGAAAAGTCGAAAATATCTCAGAGACTAACTTTCAAGACTATTGAGAATTGGAAATCTGATCAGCTGTGGAGGATTGTCGTTTTCCTTTATAATTCTAAAACTCTTTATGATTGGTACATGTTTGCCTAATGGAGCTTCCCGGATTTCTTCTTGGGTCATTTCGTCAACCAAGCCGCTGTCCATGTTTATCTTTGCCCTTTTTTGACAGCCAGTTCTTGTTGTATACATTCCGCGAAGTATTCTTTCACCCTGTACTATTGCAAAGACATCACCATTGGATGTTGATAACACAGTTTGTGCTTCGGTTGGCATAGGCATAAGGGCCTGATTTTCTGTTTTTATCTGAATTGGTTTATCACATGGGAAAATATATCTTCGAATTTGGAATCGCCGGAGCGGGTTCCTGTGGGGAATGAGTCGAATGAATCTAAGTTCTTCAAGCGTAAATCCAAGAATGTAGAAAGGTGATTCACCGCTAGGAGGAGACCTGGACCTGGCTCGAAGAGCAGGCTCGGCAGAAGGTGAATACCTGTCAGGAGAATCCGCAGAATAATATCTGGCAGGAGGACAAGACCTTTCAGGAGAATTATTTCTGGCAGGAGTCGAAGAAATTCCGGAACGAGAAGCATCAGGTTCAGGGTTTGAAGTCGGTGAAATCAACTCTACAACAAGTAAAAGAGCCTTCAATTTTTTTGGTGTAGACATAGAATGTCCTTCAAATTGCAGCCAAATCGGTAATATTCACCCACCGTCCCAAGTTTTCTCAGTGCTTAGGGATTTGAAACACCGGGTTAAAACACAAATTATTTCGGTTGGGTGTCCGTTCATCAGTCTGATTATATAGAGTCGGATAGAATCAAATAAAACCCGATAGAATTGGATATAATCTAATAGGAAAGGATATCATTGGATATGATAGAATCGACAAGGATCATACACAATAGGACAGGATCATATGCGTTCAGATATAATCGGATAGATAGTAATAGGATCTGCGGATAGAATCGAATCGAATATGAATCGGATAGGATTTGATGAAATTTTATATGATCAGATATGGACGTACATAATATAATAGAATCGGATAAGATAGGACAGGATTAAATATAATTGAATATGACCGAATATGATCGGGTATATTCCGATATGAATGACTTGAGCAGGCGTACATAGCCTACATTGACTAATTTTTATTCAAAACAATTTTCCACATAGAATGATAATCTCTACGTAATCCATAAAATACCTTAATTTCGAAAAACTTCAAATATCCCAAAAAATTTTGTACAAATTTCATTTTGTATAGGACAGGAGAATTTAGGAGTTGGAAAACTCCAAGATGGCGGTCAATTAAAAATTCCGGAGAGGTTTAGCTCAATCGTGCAAAGAGGAGAAAAAATAGTACTAGTGAAGCTAAATAAATGTGAACATGAGAGACAAAAGATTAAAAATGCAAAGTGGAAGAATAAAAAAGGCAGAGCGATGGGAGGAATAGTGATGGGAGTAAGGAACGGATGTAGAACAGGGAAGGATAAGAAAGATATGAAAGACCGAAAAGAAGAATTAATAATAGAAGAGTTAAAGATGGAGAAAGAGGCGTAGAAGATAGTGGAGGTGTATATGCACGGTGATATGCAGAGGAAATTAGAGGAGATCAAAGAACTGATGGAAGAAAATAAAGGAGAGACAAGGCTTATAGTATAGGGAAGATTTCAATGCGAGAACGGGAGATAGACGAGGAAGGGAATAGGGAGGAGAGCGAGGAACAAAATCAAAAGACAAGATGCTGAAGATTGATGGGAAGAAGAAAATTCTTTAGTGGGAAATGAGGTAAGGGAAGGGATGTATTGGAATAAGAAAGAAAAAAAACATAAAATACAAAATATGTGAATGTGAGGAGGAAACATGAAATCATGTATGAGAAGGATGTATGAGGGAAATGAAAGAAAGAGGAAGCTGGCAAGAGAAAGTGGTAAAAATTCTAGGGGGGAATGTGTAAGATAATATAAAATATGTAGATGGTCTTATAAGAAACATAGGTCATGTAAACCATTAGGGGGCACATTGTAAATAAAAAAGATATGATTTTTTTAACTGGGTGGAATTGGATAGAATATGATAGAAAAGTATATAATTGGATAGGATAGGCTTGAAAAGGGGGATATTAACCTTTCTTCAGTGGAAAATGGGCAAATCTAAAAAATAACGAATTTTGGATACATTAATGTAGGAACAATTTTTGTTAACCAATTTTTCTGGGTTAAAAGAGATAATATTTGCAAAATATACCATTTGTCGAATTAGAAAAGAAGAAAATTAAGAAAGTAAACCATTTTTTCATTCGACAGACAAAAATTGGAAAAGTGACGATGTCAATGATTTGAGAAGTCCAGCATCAAAGACAAATATAAGATGACATTTACAAATCGTTTTAATTTATTAAAACATATATTATATATTTTATTATTATATTCACCAAGAGAATTGAGAATAACCACCAAGGATAAGGCGAGAGTAGAGACAATCCTCATCTTTTAGAATTAGAGAAAGAATTGATTAATGTATTAATAAAGAATTAGAATTACAATGTAACTGATAAATATTCTAGTGCTTCAGCTGATTATATAATACATATTATATTCTAAAATCATTATCTCGTCGACAGCACGTGTCAAGCTTGTCCTTATCAGATATTTACATTTCATTAGTCAGTTTTTTATATAATTTTTGTAATATGTTGCGATATAGTGAAATCCGTTGCTTAAATGGAAAACTTATATTATCTCTATTAATATAACAACCCATGTAAAGTTTGAAAAACATTTATAAGTTCCACAAAGTACAGGATGTCTACCTGACGGATGATTTTAAGTTCCGGTCATTTCCCGGAAATAAAATTGTAATTCTGAATTTTAACAGGATTTTTGTATTAAATTCTCTCCTTTTGAATCAGGATTCAAATTATATTCTTAAATTCCCGGTCCATGTTGAGAATATTCTATTGCAAATCACAATGATATTTATTCATAAAATTTCCTATTATATTTCAGAAATAGAACAAATTTATTTTACTGAAATTTAGAAGATGAAAGTTCACAATTTCGAGCAAATTTCTATTTGTAAAAACTTATTAATTTTTTTAACTTAAACAGATTCTGATGCAGGACAAGGAATGTTCCAGATACTTGTTCTCAATAAAAAATTCGTTTTTGTTGAGAGTACAATACATCAATATGAATATATCAGAACATTATTTGCCAATGGCAACTCTGAACCTGTCCTTGTGAGAAACAATATTTATTTTGAATTTATTTATTTTCAATTATTGGCTTAATTTACTATGTGCGTCTTATTACTGTTGCCACGAGATATATTTCGAAACTGTGGAGAAAAATTACGCAATGTTTGCGTACTTATACAATTAAACTGTGCAGACGTCAAATTTCTTAAATTTCAATCTGATTTCTAGTTACTCACAGAATCATCTGAGTTTATGAAAGTACAATAATATTCATAATATTAATAATACACAAATTACCAGTGAAAAAATGAGTTCTTTTAATTTTTTGTCTAAAATAAAAAAAACGTTCATGCATTAATTTTAATTTACAAAGGCTTTGAAAATCATTTTAAATAAAGCAAAAAAATAAAGATCTCTTTTATGTTGAAAAACAAGGATAAGGTCCTGAAAAACACTTACCTCTGATAAATTTTAAACTGCGTATACATATGTATTTTGAATTCATTCTAAAATTTTGAAAAAACTTTATTATAAGTAGATTGAAGGTCAACAAGAGTTTCTTTTTTAACCAAAAGAGATTAATTTATCACTAAAATAGATAAATCTTTAACCCACAAATACAAATCTCCATCAAAAGAGTTCAGTTTTCAAACTAAAGATTGAATTTTTTAGATAAAATTACACTTTTACAGTTTTAAAGATGAATTTTCAATGATAAAGTTAAATTTCATCCAAGATCTTTTATGGAAAAGAGATGAGTATTGAACAAAAGAGTGAATTTTGAAGCAAAAAGACGAACTTTTAACATAAGAGGTGACTCTAAGCCAATAAATATTTTTTAGTGAAGAAAAAAAAAATGACTAAATTGGAGATTTTTTCAGCAACCGGGCCTTTTTCACGAAAAATGGGTGAGTATTTGACCGAAAAATATGAACTTACAACGGAAAAGTTCATTTTTAAAAAAATACGTGAAATTGTAACCAACGAAGGTGCATTGTTGAGAAAAACTGCAATAGTTCATACCTTAACAAAAAAGCATTTTAATTGTAAATCAAAACCACTATAAATCCACCAAAAAGACGAATTTTCAACAGAATAGTTGAATCAATATTAATTTTGTTCAACCACTTTTTGATGTTTCTAATAAACCTTGTATATATGGTAAAGAAACACGAAAATCAGATTTTGTTGTGATTTTCTAACCACTTATTATGTTTACTGAAACTATTGTAAATTTCAAATATTGTTTCTTCAATAACACTTTCTTTTAAAGTTAATGGATAGTTATTTTGCTGTAATGTAATTTTTAATTGCTTTATATTATCTTTCCTCAATTTAAAAACACTTAGCTCTATACATCGATATATTAATACTTAATTAATCCAACTTTTTGGTTAAATTGATTGTATGAGTTGTAATTTAAATATTGCTCTCACCATGAAGATTTTGTGTACCAATTCGTGTATAAGTTTCCATTTTCTGTTTTTATAATTCATATATCTAAATAATTTGGTGTGTTATTATTTTCTAATTCAAAAGTAAATTGGAAAGGTTTTTCTGTACTGTTGAATGTATCAAGTAATTCTTGGATCAGTAGAAACGATTGGAAAAATATCCACATACCTTTTGTAGAAAAGCGGTTTAAGACTTATTGTTAGTTTTGAGAATGCTCTATTTTATAAGTCCTCTAAACAAAATTGGATGCTATCGGAGATAATGGAGATCCCATAGGACAACCTGATAGCTGTTGATAAAATTTTCAGTTAAAAGAGAAACCAATATTATTAAATACTGTTCTAACAGCTATTAAAAGTTCAGAGCTGGATATTTTTTTGTTAAATTATTGTATACTTGTAATTTTTCTTCTATGCAATCAGTAAGTGAACCCAGCTGAAAATTCCTGTCCAGGAACCTCGGAGGATCCTGCACATGTTCCTGTACAGGAAACTGTACACGAACCTGTACAAGTAATCTTGACGGTTCCTGTATAGGAATTTGGCGAAGCAAACTGTACATGATCCTGCAAAGGAATTTGCACCGAAAAAGGAACCTTTGAATGGTCCTGTACGGCTTCCTGCACAGGTTCCATTGTGAAGAAAATTGAGGCGCAGATTCCTGTACAGAAACGTGTATAGGATCCGCCACAGAAAGACATCAAAGGAACCTTTGGAAGGATCCTGTACAGAAACACATATAAGGTCCTTTGTAGAAAGCCATCGCGAAAACTCATGTCACTTACAGCTATAAAGTTGCCTTTCTTTTATTCCCTTGAAGGTCCAACTCATCATCCAGAGAGCCAAGCAAGTAGCGAATCCTCGCGGATTAGTTCCTACCCGGTTCATGTATAAGATCCTGAATATGTTCCTGTACATGAATCCACACCTCAATTGACTCTGTGAAGGAACCTGTACAGGATCATTTAAAGGTTACCTTGTATACAGTGATCAGTCTTTCGAAAGTTATTCTGCCTACAGGATTCAGACTCAGAGCGTCTCAACGCGTCAAGATTGGAACCTACCCATTAAAGATGAAAATGTAGTAGGTAATATGTATAGTTTAAAATTCTGATATTTTTGTTTAAAAATTAATTTATTTTGTTGCGAATTCAACTATTTTGTTATATTTTTTGGTCCAAAATTCTACTATTTTGTTGAACCTTTGTCTATTGGGATAAAGAGTTCATCTTTAGGTAGCAAAGTCAGCTTTTTTGATTGAAAACTTCTCTCTTTTTGGTTAAATGTAAATTACTTTTATTTGA
Organism: Andricus coriarius; assembly: GCA_932066315.1. Taxonomy (NCBI): domain Eukaryota; kingdom Metazoa; phylum Arthropoda; class Insecta; order Hymenoptera; family Cynipidae; genus Andricus; species Andricus coriarius. The sequence goes on from CAKNWT010219807.1 coordinate 14,574, forward strand.
AAAGTCTAAGACTAGTATATTTTTGGTTCTGAAATCATCTGTTCTGGTTGAAAATTCTACTATTTGGTAAAAACTGTTAAAATTGCCAAACTAAAAATGAGAGACGTAATGTATTTTGTGAGTCATTTGACCCTAAAAGGAAAGCAGGCTTTTATCGTACATATTTTGCATCGCTCAACACCACATGATTATTGGTAAGTCTTATTCAAATCCTAAGATGATCGGAAAATGACGGAAATGGATAGTTTCGTCGCGGCGTGCTTGGTATTAATTTGCTCACTATTTTTATAAACTCTGGTCTGGGACGCTGTATTGTGGCTTAAACTATTTTGACAATGTTAAAGTATGTGTTAAGATAATAGGTTCTAAAATCTAAATGAACACTTCAATTAATAATATATATATATATATAGAAGTTTGGCATGGAACTTAACCTAAATAGGTGATACCGTGCATAATAGCATTGATCTAACTAGGTGATTTTGCTTCTGATTTACTCTGGTGGATGACGAGAGAAGAGAGAGATAGAAAAGAGAGAGAGAAGAGAGAAAACATTCGCAACAGTCATTAAATTGTACCTGTAAAAAGTGCGGTGAATCTATTCCCATTGTGGATGCTTCTAGTGTGTGGATTGTCGAGCGGCCTATCTTACATCATGTGCGACAAGTTTAACAAAACTTAGGAACGGGGCATTTGTTGTGTGTTGTGGCTGCAGAGTGAGCTGTCCTTCTGATTTAATACAGAGTCAAAATGGCGAGACGGCGGATTATGCGGCCATGAGAGATCTGCTCAATTCCAAGTTTTCCAATTTTGAGCTGAAAGTGAATTTAGTCATTGACGGTATGACGGAAGTTGAGAATTCTATAGAGATATTGAAAACAGACCAAAAAACTCTCGAGGGTCGAGTTCGCGAAGTAAAGTCAAGAACCTCAACTTTGGAGGAAAGAGTGGATCAAGTTGAAATATTAGTTCATGAAAAACAAGTAGGTTCCTTACAGGTTGGCATCACTCCCATTGACACCAACCTGGTTAAGCAGCGCATAGCTATAATGGAACATAGAAACTGTAGAAAAAATAATGTCATGATCTTTGGATTAAAGGAAATTTCAGAATCTGGTAGTGCAGTCTGGGGTTATAAATAATTAGATCTCATGTATTGACCCTACTGTCAAGATTGACGAAGTCACAATTTATAGAGTTGGTAAATCTATGCCGAATCCGCCGAACTTAATGTGTCATCACGTTATAAGTTCCATAATATATTATTTCAGACTTAAAAATTTGTTTATTATTTTGAAACGTTTGTTTTAAAACAGTTTTAGATTAGTTATAACATAATTATTTTCAACAAGATATATATGTATGTAATAATTTAATTTTTTTCAAATACTTAACTTCTTTCTGGATCCAAATAATGAAATCACAGGGAAACATGTTTTAGAAACACTTACTTTAATAAAAATTATTTTTGACCTCTTTTCATGAAGTGGAATGTTTGAGGAAAATAGAAAATGTCACTTAAAGTGATTTCTTTATAAATTATAGGTTTATTAAAAGCATATATCCTGTAATCTCATTGGTTTGATTAAGAAAAAGGTATACAAAATACTAAGCCATTTGAATTTGCCGCTAAAAATGTTTCCAAGGTTTCCGTGCAGAACTGCTGTAATAATTGAACAACTATTTACTCAGTCGCTCAACGATTCGCGCACAAAATCCAGCATATTTTGCATTTCGGTTCATCCCTATGATCATTAGGTTATATATCGCGAAGTGTCTGAACATACGCGTAAAAGAAGTAAACAGAACGGACAGGATTATAGTAGGTAGTAACCATATTCATGCCATTGAACTTTTGTCTCTTCGAGTCTTCGTCAATTTACTTCTTGCATTGATGAACTTTATACAATATTTATTTTTGAAACATTAAAAGGCCCCTTCTCTACTAAATTAACGGTAAGGTTTTTGCAAAACAAGTAAATTTTTTATAAATTTATATTAAATTTCTAAAAAATTCAGTGGATATTTCCTAAAACTGGCAATCCCAGGGTATTGTAAGAGGCTAAAAAGCTACTGCGCAGCCGTAGGTGCCATAGAATACTACTGCGCGTCAAGTTCAATAGATTTTCTAAACGGTCCTGAACATTACTGTGCAATATTCCCTGACATGTGAAAATTTCATTGGTTCAACTAACCTTGCAATAACCCCAAAGTGAAAACTTTCGAATCTTGCTTTGACAGTTTCAGAAAATCTTCACCGAATTTCCTGCTCTGTCTGCCCGTACAGAAATTGCCTCGGTTGGCCCTACTACAACAAGGTTTCTGGTCGGATCCCAGTCGGTTGGATTTTATATTTAGGAACCGGTCGGGAGCTAGTGGGCTCAATGTTTTTTCGGATCACCTAGTCGGGAGCCGGCCAGTTACTGGCCGAGCAAACACTGGTGAGATTTCATGGCCGGGAGCCGACCGGGCACTAGTCAGGAACTTTTTTTGTAGAAATTGCACGTTTTTTAGGCTCCTAGGGAGATAGAGTCAATTGTCGAAAATAACAAGTGCCGCATATACTGGAACTTCATATTCTCGTCAATCGTTTCTTTTGCGCACTCGAGGCCTGGCATGTTTCTCCTTGACTTTGAGAAACGAACCATGCTCGTTATCGAATTTTTCGGCATCAGCTGACAAAAACGTCATAGCAAAGGAGAAGGAAAAGAAAGAGAAGTATAGGTACCTTGTAAGGGATTTGCGACAGTTATACCCAGAATATTCGGTTGAGCTAATCGTCTTGATCATCGGCGTTCTTGGAGGTGCAGAAGGCTGTCGTCCTTGGGTCGCTCCGTGTCCTCAGGGTGCACGCAAATTTCGCCGGATCATCATATTCAATTCGTCGCAGACTGTGACCACCTATCGCACGGTCGTGAGACGTGGTTACAGCTGAAATTCTACCGCGATTTCACTGGGAGCGGGTGCAATTTTTCAGTTTAGCACCTGCTCCCAGCGAAATCCTGCGGTTGTCCTTACAACAAACTTTTAACTATATAGATATATATTTTTTCTAAGCTACTAAATTATGAAAACCTACAATTCTTTAGTTGGACTTTCTTGCATACGTTTACAAATGGAAGGACACACAGACAGACAGACATACGCCAACGCCAAAACTGGATTTTCAACTTGAACAGGTCTCAAAATGTGGACATTCGTTGAAAAACTCAAGTATTAAATTTTGGTCGATTTCAATACTTTCTCAATAATAAATATTGAGAATGTAAAAAGGTTAAGATTATATTTTTCCAAAGTGTGTTCGTAAGGCAGATTTCGAAACTGTAGAGGAAAATTATGCAAAGTTTGCATACTTATGCAATCGAACTATGCTCACGCCAAATTCTTATCAGATTTCTCTTTACTCACAAAGCTATCTAAACCTCTCAAGGTAAAATAATATAATTATTAAACAAGTTCCTGGTTAAAAAAAGTGTTGCTCATTTTAACAATTAATTTATTCAGCAAAAATATATAATACTGCTGACACAAGTATTCTAGATTTAAGGAAAACGAAATGAATCGCGGTATAAACAGATGACGAAAGTTTAAAGATCAAAATTCGAGTTGGCTAAAGTCCGAATTGCGAAAAAGCTCGAAGTGCACCACGATGGTGGTCTTTCACCACGATCTTAATACCACGAAAGTTTTATGGAGGCCAATTTAACCTTTCCAAAATACTTTCTTTTAACATTTCTGGAATTTCAGCTGGAAAAATGGGGGAAGTCAATAACATCTCGTAATCTAACTGTCAAATCTGTTCAGTATTGGAAATCTTATTAGACGTGGAGGAGAGTCGCTTACCCTTACAATTCTAAAATTCTTTGATATTGGTGCACGGGTGCCCAATGGAGTTTCTTGCATTTCTTTTGTGGTCATTTCTGCGATTTCACCGCTGTCCATGTTCACTTTAATCCGTTGTTGAAGGGCTCGTTTTATTGTATAAATTCCACGAAGTTTTTTATTATTCTCTACTATTGCAAATACGTCACCATTATATGTTGACAATACATTTTGTGCTTCATTTGGCATAGACACAAGGTTATTATATCGTCCTCTCAATAAAATTAGTTTATCGCGAGGAAAATTGTAACACCGAATTTGGAATCGCTGGAGCGGATTCGTGTTTGGAATGAGCCGAATAAATCTAAGTTCCTTGAGTGTGTTTCCAATTATTGATAGAGACGAACGATTGTGAGGAGGAGACCTGGATCTGACACGAAGAGGAGGTTCGGCTGGAGGCGAGGACCTGTGCGAAGAATCCGGAGAATGATATCTGACAGGAAAACGAGACCTTTCAGGAGAATGATATCTGGCAAGGGGATGAGAACTTTCAGGAAAATTATGTCTTTCAGGAGAAGAGATGATTCCGGGACGAGGAACAGCAGGCCCAGTGTCTGAAGTCTGTAAACTAAACTCTGTAAAAAGAAACAGAGCTTTACAATTCTTAGAGTGAACAATTGTATTTTGTTCAGAGTTGTCGTTATTTACTTCTTTTAAATCATTTTCTCGATTCTGGTGCGAATGCTGACAAATGGAATGTCCTCCAAATTTTAGCCAAATCGATTATATTTACCTATCGCCCGAGCACTTTAAGTTTCCCATAAAATTAGCATGGGAGAAAATATGCAAAAGCATTTAATTCACGTGAGTTCTCCAGCTTTGAGGGTTTTTGTAGCCCAGAGCTCAAACAATTGTAGTTTCAGTCGGATTACGGTCTGTCCGTCATACTTTTTTGTTGGAGAGGAGCGGACAAAATTCGATAGGATCGGCTTTGATTAAAAATATTCCCATAGGCTTAGATAGAACCAGACATATTCGAATGTGATACAATAGGATAGGTTAAAATTGGATCAGGTGGGGTCGAATCGGATCGGATAGGATCAAATCGCATCGGATAGAATCGTATAGAATAGGATCAGATTGGGCCAGATGCAACCGGTCAGAAACGGGTGCGATCTGATAGGATAGAATCGGATCTGATAAGAAAGGATCGTATCAAAACGAATATAATCTGATAAGAGCATAATATACAATCGGGTAGGACCGGATGAAATTGGATACGAATGGACTGCATAAGATATAATCGAATACGATAGATTATGATAGGATAGAAACGGATATGATAGGATCGTCTACGATCAAACAGAACTAAGTCGGATAGGATCGACTAGGATAAAATCGAACAGGACCATCTATAATTGAATAGGATCAAATATGACTAGATAGAAATGGACAGGATTGGATCGTATAAGAAAGGATCGGATTATATCTGACAGGGACGGCTGGCACCAAAGATGATCAGATAGACTCCAATAGAACCGAATCGCATAGGCTCGGAAAGGATAGGACAGCCTACATTGAATAATTTTTATTCAAATAAACTATTCACATGGGATGATTTAGTTTACGTCTATGATCTATAATCTACCTCTATATAATGCTTCAAATATCTTAATCTAGAAAAGCTTTAAGTTTTTAAAATTTTCGAAATTTCCCAACAATTTGGGTGAAAAATGATATTTTCTAGAGTTATGAACTTAGAATGATTACATAGTGTACAAAATATAATCAATTGTTGTAAAGTGAAGGGTGAATAAAAAAATTAAAAATTGTGACAAAATCAAAGCAGCGGTTGAGTAAAGCTTCCAAAAAGAACTCATTTTTGTGGTTTTTAATGACATATGTCTAAACTAGAGTACAGACAAAAGTGTGGCGTTAGAAAGCATTCAATGATTCCGAAAGTTATGAAAAAAAATTGTTGAACGACGGACGGACGGACACCTGACTGAATCTATAAGCTCGGGGCTACGAAACCCTAAAAATGATAAATAAAGAAATTACAAGGGAAAACTTAAAATGTTCAAAATTTATTGATTCGAAACAGGGATTTTTCATGAAAAAATTATTACTTGAAGCATAACAGATAATTCTTGTGACCAGAAATTTACCTTATGTGCCAATTCAAATATTTTGGAAAGATTGAAAATGTTAATATAATTATATATATGACTAATATATTCACCAATCAAATTGAGGACCATCGCCAAGGATAACGTGAGAGTAGAAAGGATCCTCATCTTCTTTAATTACAGGAAAAACTGATTAATATGACAAATTTGATTAACAATGTAACTGGTGAATATTCTAGAGCTACAATCGATTGTGCGACAAATATATCTTACAGTTGTTATCTCTTTGTTTGTAGACGTAAAGCTTTTCCTTGTCAGATAGTTAGATTGCATCAGGGTTAGTTTCAAGGTGGAAAATGTACTTACTAAATTGGTTAAAAGTTCCGTACAAGCTAAGAAGGACATATAAGTCAAAATCATAATTCTTCAGTGAACATATTTTTATATTTACTGTATTTTTCCCCGTAAAAACTAAGAATTATAATTCTTTTAGAAAATTTCCTATACCATGTGACATTTAAATTAATTTCCGAAATTCCCTGATCCAAGACAGAATTATATTTGTAAGAGATTCGAAAAGATAAAATTTCCTCCATCTGTCCAATGAAGCTCACAATTTAGATATTAGTTATTGTAATCCTGGAATTAATGACACAATTAACGAATGTTGAGAGTAAAGAATATCATGAAAAGTAAGTATTTTTTAGCAATTACTATTTTTTTTCTGAAGAAAATTGGGAATTATTTTAATAATCACTAATCCCTAAAGTGTGAATTTCATTGGACAGATGGAAGAAATTGTATCTTTTCGAATCTCTTATACAATGTCGTTTGTCGCAAAAATCTCATTTGCAGTTTTGAGGGTGATTTTTAGAAGGCAAGAAAACAAATGTAGGGGGGAGGGGGCATGTTTAATTTCAAAATGAACGAGTCTTATTGCAAGATTTTCTGATAATCAAATTTTCTTCAGAATAGAAACAAATTTAAACTCTTAGGATGCAAGATATGCATGCCAATCTTTTTAGGAACGAACGCGTGGGTGCTTCCGCCTACACGGACGAATTTTATATGTCTACGTCCATGTTAAGAGAGTCCATACTGCCGGTTTTAGTTCAATATTTGTATTCACAACCGAAAATTAAAAAAATAAAATAAAAAACAGAAATCGTGTAATAAAAAATCGATGGTTCAGGAAGCTCAGCAGTACGTTTTCTTATACGAACTTTTGCGAAATGCAAATTATTGTATCTTCACATTTTCAGGCAGCTCCCTTTCACAAGACAAAATTATTTATTGCTAGAACTTTTTCCAAGTTGAATAATTATCTGATGCTTTTTCTTACGTAAGTTCCAAAAACACGGTCAGATATTACCATTCATTTATAAAACATTTTTACATCGTGTATCATGTGTGTTAGTAAAAATGTCGCTTTTTATTTGGGCCTGTTGAAAATATGATCCTCACGCGCTTTAGCTTCGTTTTACAAGAAGAGCGATTGAAGAGGCGCGGTCCAACACAAGAACTCTATTAGAGGGCATCACTTTCCACTTCAATAACAATTCGAATTTTTCAGATATAGGAATAATATTTTTTTATTATATGAAAGCTAATAAAAAACTATCGATTAGTGTAAACAACGAAAAATCGATTTATTCCGCGTTAGGTCCCTTTTTTCGCGGTCGGTCAAAAATCATCCAAATGATGATCCTGCTAGGTGAATTAGTTTGTTGCATTTTTACTCTGAAGAACTTTCTTTCCGTTTTCACTCAGAAGATTTTGTTGTTCCCTTTCTACTCTGAAATTGTATGTTCCATTTTTACTTGCAAAATTTTTAATATATTGTACGTATAACGTACAATATTTCGTCTGACCGTGAATCCATATCGTTCAAAAATGCAATTTTACCGACCATCATCTGATATTACCATTTGAAACGTAATGGCTTTGTAGTAGATTGTAACTTAAACTTTGAAGATCAAGCAGCTTTATACTTTTCATTGCAGAATTGACTTTAATTCAATTTGAATTAAAGTATTGCTATGTTTAAAGTTAGATTAACTAGAATCAAATTCAAGTAGGAACCCGTATTTTCATCGGAGATGGTAATTTTCAATCGGTTGAAAAAACCAACCACACATCCTGTGGATAAAGGAAATCTACAATATCAATCAAAGTTAAATCTTCTATTACAGACAAATTATTTCGTATTTAAAGGCTAGATGGAGATATAAATTAAAATTTATTAAAATTCAAATTTATTCAGAAAAAAAGGATCTCTCTCCTCTCACTCTACTGGGATTCGAACACCAGATTGACTGATTTCCGGTCAAGTACTCTAACCAATTGAGCTACAGAGAGATCAGAGATAGATACTAATTTTCTGATATACGCTAATTTAGCAAGGTATTACACAATCATATTCAAGTAGCAATCTGTATTATCATCGGAGATTGTAACTTTCAATCGGTTGAGAAAATCAGCCCCCTGACATTCTGAAATGAAAGTGACGGAAATGTTGAGTACGGCCGACGGTGGCGTTGGCTGTACTTTTAGGCCGAAAATTATTCAAATGCATGGGGAAAGTGTCAAAAATGCGAAATTTTATGCTTTTTATATTACAAAAGCGAAGTCTTTAAATTTTGTTGGTTTAGAATTAAGTTCAGCGAAAATTTCGCTGAACAGTTTGATTTGCGAATTTTGAGGATTTCATGAGAATAAAAAAGTTTTCTTATAATTCCTGGTAAAATTCAAATAATGTTTTATTTGATTTATGAGCATATTTAAAAATGATTTTCTAAAATTTCGATAAATAATGTAGAAAATTTTAAAGCAAAATTTTTCAATTCTGCATGTTTACAACATTTTATAAAAAATTCGTGTTAGTTCAAGAAATATTAAGAAGTTTCGCAAAGATTTCATAAAATTTGAAACAAAATGTCGATTTCATCAAATTAAAAAAAAATCGATTTTTAAAGATTTCCAAGAAGAAATTTAGAATCGTTTTAAGAATGAAAGGTTTAAATTTAACCTTTTTTTTTATTCTCTTAAGAGAATGAAAAACTTTTCCAAATTTAATTGAACAA
>CAKNWT010219826.1:0-15401 GCA_932066315.1 Andricus coriarius
CGTAAAAAATGTCGCCATGTTCATTGAAAAAAACTACGCGTCTTCCATTTATAACGTCTGAGTGTTATGACTCAATAATTATAAAAATAAAATGTTTACATATGAAAATGTTCCTCGTCTCATTTAATAACAATATTTAAAAGAATATATTTTCAAATCCTGCATGACTTTGGAAGCTCGCATATCGCCGTCATGCGTGCGACCTTCACACGTGCGAGCGATATGCGTCGCAATTGAGGACGCATATGTCTGCTCGGGTGATGGCGCGGCGTGAGGGATAATCCGCATGCGTGCGTGTCAATACGCCATCACTGTGCGCGCATATTGTTATCTGGAATACGTCCCACTGCCCCTGTAAGGGTTAAACTGAATGTTTTTCTGTAGCCAGTGGCGACAATATTTTTCTGAATACTTTTGGATAACCCACATCGACCATGAAATAGAAGATTTTTAATCGATTTTAAATTTGCACATTCCCCTGTTCTTATGTACTGTTCTTCGAATAATAATGAGGTTAAAAACATTTAAAAACACATTTTTAGTCATTTTACGTTGCCAAGATTGATTGTTACACATTACGCAAGTAGCTGTGACGAAAACTAATTTTTTAAATTTGTTTATCATGATTTTATATTTTTTGGTCACATTTGAATAAAACGACAGTTTTGTGATAAAGTAATGTATTGTTATGCACAATCATACTAGATTTTGCAAATGTTATGCTTTTGAACCGCCTTCAAATGCGTTAAACGAAAATGGTGTTTTTAATTTATTTCAGGTTACGTTTGACAACTTCGATGGGTTTTGGAAGGCATTGGAATCTAAATATTTTCGCTGCCTAATCGGAGATTCAACAAAGTAGGACAGAAACGGCATTCCTAGGTACTGAAATTTCTAATACCTTTGAATGCAAGCCTTCTTACCGGGTCGGCTTTTAGAAGTGAAGCATCTAGATGGAGTAATGCACTTCTCAGTTCTGATGTTAAAATGCAGGCCAAGTGTGTCGGTCGCCTGCTCCGCGGCTTTGTAAAGGAATGCTCCTTTGCCAATCATCTCGTGTTTCCTAACCATTTTTAGGAGAGGATCTCTGCCATTTGCAACGATGTAATCTGCACTTAGAACAATTCGGTTATGAAAACATTGGAGATTCAGAAGTCCGCGTCCGCCTTGACGGCGTGAGATGAATAATTGCGGAACGGACGAATTGATATGCAAGCTCTTATGCACATGCATGATCTTACGTGTGGCGTAATCAAGGGCCGTAAGGTCGTTCTTCGTCCATTGAATCACCCCAAACGAGTAGAGTAGAACCGGGACGGCAAGCATGTTAGTAGCAGATACCTTGTTCAACGCCGACAGATTTGAAGACCAAATCTGTCGAAGAAGATGCTTGTATCTGCTTCGGAGAGACTCCTTCACTGATGTTACGTCCTGAATGAAGCTTTGAGGCAAGATATCTGATAACACTTATATCTACAAGTTCAGGGTCATTGGGAACGCCAATAATGTTTCCTTCCTTCAGATGAATCTTGGCACACTTGTCCAATCCAAAGTCTATACCTATCTCTCCTTTGTACTCCTTAACGATATTTAAAGTATTCTGAAGTTTGCTTTTACCAGAAGCATAGATCTTCAGGACATCCATATAAAATATATGAGTGACGTTATGCTCGCGATTAGTATCTCCGCAGAGGTATCCAGGAGAATTTCGTAGTTCGACAGATAGACAGAAGTGAGTTGCAAGAAAGCAGAGGGCTCACGGTGTCGCTCTGAAAGAATATCCTCTGGAAGGTGACGTAGTTCGTTGTCACACCATAATTTCTAGATGAGATACTAAATCTAGTTTTTCAAAGGAGCATCAATCTCTCTATGCATCTCACTATGTTTGGATGAACCTTCAAGCTTTTCAACAGACAGATGATAAGTCTATGAGAGGTTGAATCAAAAGCTTTCCGGTAGTCAATCCAGGCCATTGACAGGACGCACCTGTAAATTGACAGGTTCTTTTTGCAGCCTGGTACACCTTTTATAGAGCCACCTTGTTTGTATATCTGTCTCCAGATAGGCTCAATTCTTCGAACAATCCCGTTCTAACACCAGGTACTGCGGAATGGGCATTTCTGACATTAAATCTGAGGTGAATATACGGGCCAGGCGTTGGTGTGTAGAAATAAACTTCTTCCACCAGGAGTTCTTGATACCAGCTGGTCCTGTAGCGGAAAAGTTCTTCGTACCTCTAAGTGCTTTTTTCACCTCTCCCGCAGTGATTCATGGACATTTCTCCTCAGATGTTATGCAGTCAACCACGCAATGAACTCTCTCTCTCTCTCTCTCCCCCCCCCTCTCTCTCTCTCTCAATTTCTGAGAGTTTTCCTGTCTAAACTCAACTGTAGTATATGGCGTGACTTTCTAAACGACGCATCGTGAATATTCAGTTTCTTTTGATTTTTTAAGTTTTACCAAATAAAAGTGAAATTTTGATTTTATTCAATCAAATAGTGTATTAATACTGTTTTATATATTTTCTTTAAGGTTTATTCAATTTTCATACCTTTAGTTATTGCTTATAAATAATCCCTGATGAAGAAGTATATAATGACTTCGAAACATGTTGGACCCCTCGTAGTATAAAAACGACGGAAAAAGGAAAAAGTGAGAGGTTGGTTTTTGGTTGACTTTATCCCTTTTTTCCCTCTTTTTTCATTTTCTTATTCTTGTCTCTAATGAGCCGAAAAGAGAGGTTTTTGGAAGTTTATTTTTTGATTGTGAATCAATTTTTGCTTATTTTGCAATAAATTGTTCAATTTTTGCTTAGTTTTCGAAACTTATTCATGGAAAAATGGATTTCGTTTCAATCTTAATTTTTAAAAAATACATAAACTCATTATTGAAAAAAATGAAACGTACAAATCGTTAATTCTCAAAGAACTTCCAGTGAGAAAGTTGTTCCGTAGGGATTAGCGAATAAATCTGCGCAAACAGCATATTATTTGGTTTTGTATATCATAAGATATCACGAGCTTAGTAAAATGAAATGATGCATGCCGAGAAAACAGTCGCCGCCAGTGGGTTTAATCAGGAATTTACTATTCAAAATCACCTACACCCTACAATTCTTGACCGATTTTCAAATTTTTTGTTTAAAAGTGATCAGCAATAGTTGCATAAGAGCGTCTATGGATTAGAAATTTTAATTTTTGCCATTTTCTATTTTTTTATAAATAAACAATGAGCGAAAATGAGGAATTTTTTAATAATTATTTTTTCTCTTTAAATAAATAACTTAATTAATATCATTCTCGATGAAAATGAATGTCGAAGTATCTGAAGGATATGAATAATTAACAAGATATCGAATCTAATTGTTATAAACAAATTATATTAACAAAATGTCAATATCGTGGAAATTTTGCTTGCAAAGTATATTTGTAAGCTTAAATTGCTTGATTTTATCCACAGGATCACATTGTACCATGAAAATTTGTTGTCTGGTATAATTTTTTTATTTCATAAACAAATTATATAAACAAATGCATAGTTTAGGCATTTATTGGCAGAGAGTAATCGTTTTTCTTTCTTAGTACCTTCAAATTATATCAGTTGTAATATTTAATGATAAAGATTAGTCATTCGATGTTATTTTTTTATTTTATGAACAAAGTTTATAAACAAATGCATAGTTCGGTCACTTATAGGCAGAAAGTAATCGTTTTTCTCTTTAATTGTCTTCAAATTACATAAGTAGTGATATTTGGTGACAAGTAATTGTCAATCGATATTATTTATTTATTTCATGAACAAATGTTATAAACAAATGCATCGTTTGACCATTTATAGATAGAAACTAACCGTTTTCCTATCTGATCGTCTTCAACTGATATAAGTGGTGATGTTTAGTTATGAATAATTATTATTCGATATTATTTGTTTATTTTATAAGCAAATTTTATTTAAAAAATGCATAGTTGTCCATTTATAGCCAGAAAGTAATCGGTTTTCTTTCTGATCGCCTTCAAATGATATAAGTGATGATGTTTAGTGTTGAAGACCTCTCGTTCGATATTATTTGTTTACTTTATAACAAATTTTGTAAATAAATTCATAGTTTGTTTATTTTATAAACAAACGCATAGTTTAGCCATTTTTAGACAGAAATTAATCTTTTTTATTATTGCTAATTGGAGAGCACTTTCGTGTGTTGAATTCTGTGAACAGCTTGAAATCCTCATTACGTGCTTCTACAGCTTCTTTTGAATACTGTCCGATTGGAAGTAAAAAAATCTATAAATTCTTTAAATGGTCAAATGAAGCATTTGTTTATAAAGTAAACAAATAATGTCGAATAACAAGTCTGCATCACTAAATATCACCACTAATATAATTTGAAGACGATCAGAAAGAAAAACGGATAGTTTCTATCTATAAATGGTCAAACTATGCATTTGTTTATAACATGTGTTTATGAAATAAACAAATAATATCGATTGACAATACTTCATCACAAAACATCTATGCTTATGTAATCTTAAGACGATTGGAGAGAAAAATAAAGATTACTTTCTGCCTGTAACTGACCTAACTATGCATTTGTTTATAAACTTTGTTTATAAAATAAGCAAATAATATCGAATGACCAATATTTATCAATAAATATTACCACTAATATAATTTGAAGGTACTAAGAAAGAAACACGATTACTTTCTGCCAATAAATGCCTATACTATGAATTTGTTTATATAATTAGTTTATAAAATGAACAAATTATACCAGACAACAAATTTTCATGGTCAAATGTGATCCTGTCGATACAATCAAGCAATTTCAACTTACAAATATACATTTCAAGCAAAATTTCCACGATATGGACATTTTGTTAATATAATTTGTTTATGACAATTAGATTCGATATCCTGTTAATTATTCATATTCTTTAGATTTTCCGACATTCATTTTTATCGAGAATGGGATTAATTAAGTTACTTATTTGAAGATAAAAAATAATAATTAAAAAATTTCTCATTTTCGCTCATTGTTTATTTATAAAAAAAATAGAAAATGATAAAAATTGACAAACATAATCCATAGACGCTCTTATGCAACTATTGCTGATCACTTCTAAACAAAAAATTTAAAAACTGGCCAACAATTGTAGGCTGTAGTTGATTTTGAATAGTAAATTCCCCATTCAGCCCACTGGCGGCGGCTGTTTCCTCGACGTGCATCATTTCATTTTCCCTTCTAGAAATAATCAATTGAACACGATTCAGAACGATTCACAGTTGTCAAAACTTCAATCGTTTTCAATCGTTCCTAACCGGTGTACCATTTGTTAATCGATTTCAATTATTTTCTATTGTGTATGGATGTTAGTTTTTCATTCTTAATGTTCCTAATTGTTTTCAATCGGGGCGGCAATTTAGGTGGCGACCGGCGTTTGTTCTCTCTGACGAAAAATAACCTAAAATAGAATACATTTTTCTTCGCGTCCTCGCGGTGTGTTGGGCATTTTTCATATCTTTGTGGACCGTTTTTAAGTGTTTTTAAGATTATAAAGTGATATACATTGATGGTTTTCGAAATTCGCAACAATTTACTACTATAACCAGTGGCTAGAAGGATGTCGACGGGGAGAGAAGAAAATAATTTCCGAATCCGATTTCAGACAGAAAAAAATCTTGAATTTTGAAATGCACAAAAAAAGACACATTTTTTGTAGTCCTATTTTCAGCAATGAAAAATTCAATGAATTAGGTAAGAAAATTGTTTTGGAGAGTATTCTTTTTATATGATAGAAGAAATCCTGTGCACATTATACCAGAGAAAAAAATTTCTAGGAGCCATCTCAGACCACTAATTGTAATTAAATGATAAATTTTCTTATTCTAGGCCTGATAATATGTTGAAACAAATTTATTTTTGTTTTATCAATGTTAGGGGTTATTCCTCTATAAATAACAAATACTTTCTAGAGGTGAAAGGATTTCTTAACTTAAAATTTGTATTTATTACAAATTGAAAATTAAGGAAATTCATGTTTAGACCTAATACGGCCTAGCGCTCTGAGCTCGCGAAAATTACTACAAAACATTTATTTAATTTTTTTAATAAACATATTGCTTAAATTGTGTTGCTTCGAAAAAAGTAAATCAACGTTTTCAAATAATTCTTGCTAAACGAAAGTCCTGCCATCAAATTGCCGCTTCATAAACTCTAAATCCTACTACCGATTGGGCCGATTGGGAACGAGTGGGAATGATTGAAACTTTGCAACGCTCAATCGTTTCCAATCGTGCACACACGATTAAGAAACACGATTAGAAACAATTCAAATTTCTTTCTATCGCTCTGAATTATTTTCAATTAATTATTTCTAGAAGGGTTACTAAGCTCGTAATATCTTGTGATATACAAAACGAAATAATATGCTGTTTGCGCAGATTTATTCGTTAATCTCTACGAAACAACATTCTCACTGTATGTGGGTATGTGGGTATGTGGGTATGTAGATTTTTAGTTTGTTAGCACGATAACTTCCGAAAGAATTCTCAGATGGGATTGGGCTTGGGTATGCTCTTTAAGTGTCCCAAAATGAAGGTCAAGTTCGTTAGCCAGCCATTTTGGATACAAATTCAAAATGTGAGCACATTTTGAAAATTTTTGAGAACACTTTTTTTCAATATTTAAAAATTCTATGGACGGATATTAATAGTACTCAAAATGGCGAACAAAATATTCTTATGACTTTTTTTGATAGAAAACAAATTACCGAAGTTATAGCACTTACAAAATTCCAAAAAAACAAATTAAAATTAACATTTGAAGCCAAAAAACGCACGATATGAAAAAAGTCAGGAGGTGAAAATCGTTGCTTTTTGAACACCCTACAATATTGTCATAACAACTTTTTGAATTTTATGAAAAATCAAAAATTTTAATTTTGATGGCACAACAAAATAATGAAAAATCAAAAATTTAATTTTGCGGTCAAACTATGCAAGACATGGAAAATGGTGACGCAACAAAAATTGTGCATATAAAAAAGATCTACAAATTTCTTATTGATCACTTTTTGATAGGATGCGTAAATCTTGTTTCATTCGTAAAAAATAGCATTAAAAGTAGAAAAATTAAATCTTTGGAAAAACGAAGCAAGGTATGTAAAAAGATAAATAGAAAAAAATTATGCATTCAAAAAAGATCTACAAATGTATTAGCAATCACTTTTAGATAGAATGTGCAGTTTTTGTTTTAATCTTAGAAAATAAAATAAAAAATGAAAGAATTAAATTTTTGGACAAACGACACAAGCTATGAAAAAAAATAATAGATAAAAGTTGCTCACACAAAAAAGAGCTATACAAATTTGTCATAAATAATTTTTTGAAAGAAGCGTAGTTTTTGTTTTAATCCTAAAAAATCGCATTAAAAATAAAAAATTAAATGTTTGGAAAAACCGTACAAAAGACGAAAAAAAAATTAATATACAAAAGTTGTTCAACCAAAAATGATCTAAAAATTTTTTATAAACTTTTCTTGTAAACATTTTCTTAGAACCAGTTTACGCTAGGATGCGTATTTTTGGTTTGGTTTAATAACAAATTTTTTTTGTGTAGGATGAGCACTTTTTTCAATTATAAAAACAAGACAATGAAAATACGTATGTTCTAATACCAATGCGTATTATGAATTGTAATAATATAAATTTATTGAATTTATTTATTGGTAGTTTAGAATAAAAATTTAATGCAAAATAAGAAAAAAATATATTGAAGTAATCATGATAAATAAAATTTGTACTTTATATTGCAACATATGAATAAGGAATCCCAGGAATTTGATATCAAAGTGTTGAACATATTGTAGAAAGGTTCGCACTTTGGACTAAATCGAGTGCGAAGCACGAGATACGTGATGAGAATGTGTTCGTTAAAGCCGAAGGAGTTTTAACAAAAGAGAATTCACAATCACCAAATTACAGTTATCGATGCTGTGACCTTTAATTTGAAAAAGTCTCTGCACAAATGTGTGGAAATACAATGACCGAGCGCGTAGCGCGAGGTAAATACATTATCGAGCGCGAAGCGCGAGATACATATGTTATCAAGCGCGAAGCGCGAGAACCAACAGTCGCGCGCCTCAGGCGCGCTCAAACTTGCGAGCCGCGCGCGTAGCGCGCGATGTGAATGTGCCCGCACAGCGGGCAGATTTTTTTTAATGTAAACACGGGCGAACGGTACAAGCGGGGATTGTTGGGAGATTGCATAACGTTCAGGGGCACTTTCAAGCGATCGAGCGCACATCCCATTCTTCGACCCGGCCCTTTAATTGCTCTATTTATAATTAAAATTACAATATACATATATTAATGTCTCTGACAATTATTATAAACAGATTTTTTTTTATTTTGCAGTATAAATCAGTGTACGTCAAAGCTTTGGCTGTTTTTCAAATAGGCTGCGTTTCTCCAATTCAGACGGATTTAAAGAAAAATTGAAATCACCTCCAGCAAAGTAGAATCGGTGGTAAATAAAAATACAGAATACGTAAGAGGAACAGAGTATGAAATTTTACATATACTATGATCTACATTTAACAAGAAATTTTCATATGCAATTATTTTTCATAATATGTAGAAATGTAATAAGTTATTTTATTCACGCTTTTACTTTTAAGAACAAAAATACTTACAACATCTAGGAAACTATATACGTTCCAATTTATGAAGAATTCCATATAATTAAATAGGTTAATTGAACGTTTCTTTTTCAATTCTTGAAAAATATGCGAGAAACGGGAAAAACTCCACAGGGACAATTGTTCCTTTGAAATAAATGTGAAAATTATTAAGTGAAAGAAATGATTTCTTGAGAGCTAAGAATCTAGTTTCTTTGATTTGATAAACACACTGAACTCTGGATTAAGGTGCAGTTTCGGACATGGCTTGCCGTGAAGAATGGGCCTTCAACATATATCTAGGGAATCAAAATATAAACATTCAGTGCCGTGTGAACCATTTCTGTTGGATTTGGACGCATGGTAACAGCTGACGCAACTTACGCGCTGTGCGTACTGACCGCTTTGTCGCTATGCTTGTATACGGTTGGTCACGCATGGCTGAGCATCGCCTCTCATTCGCTCCCATTAGCTCTAACTATTTTAAATTGAAGCGCTGGTTTTCGTCGGTGAATATTGTTAAAATTACTATTTTGTGTTCTGGTAAGTTAAACTGACTTTTTAAAAGAGTAGGATGAACAATTTCAAATAGCAGGATGAACAATTTCAAATAGTAGGATGCAATGCACCACTTAGTAACCGTCACAATCAGCGAGATTCGTGTAGAAAGCCTTTTACTTCTGTGAACAGTAACTTCGCCGATTTCGCATTGTAACGCATATATGTATAAATTCCTGAAAATAAAACAAGAATCTTACGATAAAATTTGGACAAACACCACAAAATGCTCCTATTGCAATTCCCGAAAACAAAATAAAAATTTGTTTTTTTGGACAAAAATAAAAAAGAGGAAAGAAAAATGAGATTTTTAAAGCATATATGTATAAGTATATATGCACTATACGTATTCTATACACGATTTATAAATAGATCAGCTCGAAAATTTCGTCAACAAAAATGATGTAAAATGTGGATCGATTTGATAAGAAAAAAATTATTTTACATATGATTACTGCACTTAATTTACGATTATTATTACACAATTGCACGTACATAGATTTACACATTTGATCGCACGCTCAAACGCTTTGAAAAATCGCCCCCGCTGGAGAATCGAATCCTTCCTAAAACTTGTCCTAAAACCTCAATCTAGCGCACGCATTAGTCAAGTGAGCTACGGAAACGCTTAGATTTTTTTGATAAAACCTCGGTCAAGCTTTTTCTCTGAGAAACGCGTGGCCAGCTAAGAAAAATGTGTCGTGGTCTGTTTTATCGGTGTTTTTTATACATATTATGTACTAATAGGTAGGTTTAAATATGTTTAATTACATTTTTTAAATTAATCCTTACAAAAGATATCTACTATTTTGTAACGAGTTTGGGAAAATATTTTGCTCAGAAGTATCAACTCATACATTCATTTTTATAACTAATATTTTTAATAAAAAACGTAGCTTATACGGATCCGGCATATTTTTTGGAATTTTAATTTTCTCCTCCGGCATATTTTTAATAACGTCATGATTTTCCGTAAATGATCATAAATTTCATAAATTCTACAAACTTCATAAGTTTCCACAAACTTAATAAATTTCCACAAATTTAATGAATTTTCACAAAGGACCAAATGTATGCAATGCACCAAATGTTCCGGTAAATGGCTTTTTGTGAAAAATTCTAAATATAATTTTTTTTGTATTTTTGAACCTGCAAAGCAATAATCCGAAAGAAAAAAATAAGAAAAATGGACAGTTTTTTAACAACAAATTGTCAACGTTGCAATTTTTACATGTGTTTTAATAGAAAAATGCTTATTTTAGTGAAATTTTTTTTTCTCCTAAACTCTTTGTTAGATTTTACTAAAAGTTTCACATTTTGAGTATCACTCTTACCGAAACAAAAGGTTCATATCTAAAATCTAGAAAGATTAACGGTTTTTTGGGTATAGAGCATGTTATGGGGGTGTTTTCATACCTTAAACATCCAAGTATGGAAATCATCATTTCTTAGTAACTAAAGTCACTGGAGATTTTTTATTTAAATTCTAGGGTATGAAATCACTTTCAAATAAGTAAAGGAAGCGTGCATAGCACGGATATCTTATATGTGTATTTACCTTATGGGTTGTTTTATTATCCCTTGAATATTAAATCCGGAATATCGACATTTCTTAATGACTAAAATCACAAAATGTTTTTTGATTGATCTATGAGGATAGGAATCATATTAAAGTAAATAGGAAAGGTTTAGAATGACAAGGATGTCTTTGAATTTTTCTAGAGGGTTGTTTAGTCATCCCTTACTTAGAAATGCAGAGAAATTAACTTTTCGTAAGGAATAAATCACCAAAGATCAGGCCTACAATATAACTTTAAAACACACATATAGGAAGTGTTCTTCAGGAGGACTTGCATTATAATTTATTTTCAGGGTAGTTTAATCATCCCTTAATTATTGAAACAAAGAAATCGATATTTTACACGGGATAACGCACCACAGACTTTTTTATTAACATACTATTGATAAAAAAAATCATTTTAAAACATATATATCGACGCCTCCATTCAATATGAAGCTATGTGCTGACAACGCCCTGTATGAGACTATTCCCTATGCTTATACACAGCGCATAGTCTCATACACGGCGCTGTCAGCACATAGACGTCGATATAGGAAGCGTCTTTTAACAGGATTTGCATTAGTATTTATTATCAGGGTCATCTAATCATCCCTTATATATAAGGGATATAAAATATCGATTTCCTTGTTCAATATATATATATATATATATATATATTGAACAAGGAAATCGATATCTTATACGATTTTTATACTTTAATATGATTCCTATCCTCATAGATTAATCAGAAAACTTTTTGTGATTTTAGTCATTAAGAAATTTTGATATTCCGGATTAGATATTTAAGGGATGATAAAACAACCCTGGAAGTATATGTACATATATAATATTCGTGCTATGCACGCTTCCTTTACTTATTTGCAAGTGATTTCATACCCTAGCATTTAAATAAAAAATCTCCAGTGAGTTTAGTTACTAAGAAATGATGATTTCCATACTTGGATGTTTAAAGTATGAAAACACCCCCATAACATTCTGCATAGCCAAAAAACCGTTAATCTTTCTAGATCTTAGATATGAACCTTTTGTTTCGGTAAGACTGATAGACAAAATGTGAAACTTTTAGCAAAATCTAACAAAGAGTTTAGGAGAAAAAAAACTTTTCACTAAAATAAGCATTTTTTTTATTAAAATACCTGTAAATATTGAAACTTTGGCAATTTATTGTTCAAAAAATGTCAATTTTTCTTACTTTTTTCTTTCGTATTATTGCTTTGCAGGTTCGAAAACACAAAAAAAAATCTGCCGGCTGCGCATGCACATTCTCATCGCGCGCGGCTCGCAAGTTTGAGCGCGCCTAGGGCGCGCGACTGTTGTTTCTCGCGCTTCGCGCTCGACAATGTATTTACCTCGCGCTACGCGCTCGGTCATTGCATTTCCACACATTTGTGCAGAGACCTTTTCAAATTAAAGGTCACAGCATCGAAAACTGTAATTTGGTGATTGTGAATTCTCTTTTGTTAAAACTCCTTCGGCTTTAACGAACACATTCTCATCACGTATCTCGTGCTTCGCACTCGATTTAGTCCAAAGTGCGAACCTTTCTACAATATGTTCAACACTTTGATATCAAATTCCTGGGATTCCTTATTCATATGTTGCAATATAAAGTACAAATTTTATTTATCATGATTACTTCAATATTTTTTTCTTATTTTGCATTAAATTTTATTTTCAACTACCTTGAAAAATGTATCATTTCAATAAATTTATATTATTACAATTCATAATACGCATTGGTATTAGAACATACGTATTTACATTGTCTTGTTTTTATAATAGAAAAAAGTGCTCATCCTATACAAAAAAAATTTGTTATTAAGCCAAACCAAAAATACGCATCCTAGCGTAAACTGGTCTAAGAAAATGTTTATAAGAAAAGTTTATAAAAAATTTGTAGATCATTTTTGGTTGAACAGCTTTTGTATATTAATTTTTTTTTTGGTCTTTTTTACGGTTTTTCCAAAGATTTAATTTTTTATTTTTAATGCGATTTTTTACGATTAAAACAAAAACTACGCTTCTTTTGAAAAATTATTTATGACAAGTTTTTATAGCTCTTTTTTGTGTGAGCAACTTTTGTCTATTATTTTTTTTCATAGCTTGTGTCGTTTGTCCAAAAATTTAATTCTTTCATTTTTTATTTTATTTTCTAAGATTAAAACAAAAACTGCACATTATATCTAAAAGTGATTTCTAATACATTTGTAGATCTTTTTTGAATGCATAATTTTTTCTATTTATCTTTTAACGTACCTTGCTTCGTTTTTCCAAAGATTTAATTTTTCTACTTTTAATGCTATTTTTTACGAATAAAACAAGAATTACGCATCCTATCAAAAAGTGATCAATAAGAAATTTGTAGATCTTTTTTATATGCACAATTTTTGTTTTGTCACCATTTTCCATATCTTGCATAGTTTGACCGCAAAATTAAATTTTAGATTTTTCATTATTTTGTTGTGCCATAAAAATGAGAATTTTTTATTTTTCATTAAATTCAAAAAGTTGTTATGGCAATATTATAGGGTGTTAAAAAAGCAACGATTTTCACCTTCTGACTTTTTTTTATATCGTGCGTTTTTTGGCTTAAAATGTTAGTTTTCATTTGTTTTTTGGAATTTTGTAAATGCTATAACTTCGGTAATTTTTTTTTCTATCAAAAAAAGTTATGAGAATATTTTGTTCGCATTTTTGAGTACTATTAATATCCACCCATAGAATTTTTAAATATTGAAAAAAAGTGTTCGCAAAAATTGTTAAAATGTGCTCACATTTTGAATTTGTATCCAAAATGGCTTGCTAACGAACTTGACCTTCATTTTAGGACACTTAAAGAGTATACCAAAGCCCAGTCCAATCTGTCAATTCTTTCGAAAGTTATCGTGCTAACAAACTAAAAATCTACATACCCACATACCCACATACCCACATACATACAGACATACAGACAGACAGACACATTCGCCAAAACCTGTTTTTTGGGTTCAGAAGGTTTCAAAACGTGGACAAAACGCGGGGGGGGGGGGGGGGGAATTTTACACAAATCTAATACCTTCTCTGATGAGAATGTAAAAATATATTTAGAGTTTTTCACAAAAAGCCATTTACTGTACATTTGGTGCGGGGTCCTGTCATAATTTTTCCAAAAATTGCATAAATTTCTACAATAATGAGGGATGGGGAGGCACCCCCGTGACTGGTTACAGGAATAAAGATAGTCAAGCTCCTGCCTCTTTCCAACGTGTCGTGGGGGGCGGGAAAGCATCCCTGTGACAGGTCACGTGAATAGTGTTGGTCAAACTCCTACCCCCTTCCTATCACAGATATATACAGATGAAACATAACCTCCACCTGCTATCAAGATCTCCCTTCAATTTTCTATTATCCGACATATTTTTCCAAACATCAATTTTTTAACTCGTTGCAATTAATCTAGAACTGTTTAGAATTCATAATAAATCGTTGGGAATTCATAATAAATTCTTTGGAATTCAATTTAGTACACAATAAAATATACCCGAAGAGAAAATTAAAATCCGGCAAAATATGCCGGAAGAGAAAACTAAAATCCTGCAAAATATCCCGGAAGAGAAAATTAAAATCCTGCAAAATATGCCGGAAGAGAAAATTAAAATCCTGCATATTTTGCCAGAACAGAATACTCGACCATTAAAAAATAGTTTAAACAACGTAATAATATATCAAATGCAGCATCGAAATCGCTATTTTAAGATGAGGCAAATGGTGAATAGTGATTCAAATTAATATTTTTTTGCAAGAATAAAATTTCTCTTCCGAGATGTGTGGATGCTGAATTAGAACAAAAAATGTTAGATTTTTGTTGAAAATCTGAAAAAAAAAATTTTTTCATGAAATGATAGTCATTTCTACAAATATCAATTTATCAATGGGAAAAGGTTGAAAAAATTATTACTACGTTAAAATTGGAAATCAATTTAAACTGCAGTAGGACCTCTCGGATCAGACCACGATTTTTTCGTTTTTTTTATTTGAAGTTTAGTATAATCAGTTATATAAATTTGTAATTTTTATACGGCAATAAAAAATAGATACACAAATTATAATTTTTACCCCATATCTTGATTATTAAACTTATAAATATTGGAAATTCGAGGTCCGATCCAACAGGTCCTACTGTACAATTTTATTACAAATTATTTTGTAATTATTGTATCAAAAAATGATATTTAGAAAAAAATGCATTATTCTACTAAAAAAAAGTTCTTCCAGGCAATAAAATATTTGAACCTGGGTGGCAAGTATAATTTTAAATTTTAATCGCACATTTAGTGTTATATGAAATTAAAAGTATCATAAGCAGAACATTCCACAGTAGAAGCAATGTAAACATTTTGTTTTATGTAATTCTTCAGAATATTTCTGAATTCCTAAAATTTTGTACCAAACACCAAAAAAGTATTAACGTATAAAGTAAACGTTATGCGCTATGTTTATTCATAATAATTATCTGAAGTAATATTATGATAAAAGAGAAAACATTATAAAATAATTTGCGACAATTTCACGTTGTAAAATGTCAGTGGCGTAACTACTGTAAAGCAA
>CAKNWT010219837.1:0-19073 GCA_932066315.1 Andricus coriarius
GGGTCGCTTCGTGTCGTCAAAACACACGAGGGTTTCGCCGGCCTGTCGTTGTGATTTCATCGTGTCCTGTGACCACCCATCTCACGGTTGTGAGACGTGGCCACAAGTGTGATTTACCGCGGTCCTACTGGGAGCCGGTATCATTTTTAGATTGTAGTTGCTCCCAGTGAGACCCTGCGGTGGTTGTTTAACATTATTTTTTAATTATATACATTTTCAAACCTGGGCGAATAATTGTAAACTCAATGTTAAAAAAAATGAGGATCTAAAATTCGATATTGAACAATTAGAAACCTTCCGCTTTTAGTTGTAGCGAATTAACAATTTTGAGGTATTCAAAATGAGATAGATCTATTTAGAATATTTATGAAGTCTCAGTGCTCGAAATTGTACAATTTGTAATAGAAAATGTACAAATTTGAAGAACTCTTGATCAATCATATACGAAATCGCACCATTTTATTAAAAATTAATTGATAGGTAATGTGCAATGTTTCTCCCACATACAAATTTTATTTCGATAAAAAATTATTTATGAACATGAATTATATTTTTGAAAGAAATTATACAAACTTAATGTAATACTGAGGAGACATGGTGTCTTTAATACAATTTTACTGTCCGTCAAAATAGGTTTCGGAGGGTTTAAAAAACTGGATTAAAAACTGGAAAGCTATAGTGTTACAGTATTCACCAATATAGAGGATGCCTTCCTATATAACATAGTTACTGTAATTGCAATTATAATGGAAGATACGATAAAAGATGGTAGATGTAGCTGCAAAACATTTAAGACCTCTGAGGCAATTATACATTTTTGCAAAAAAATTAAAGTGGACTGAGGGACATTAAAAGTCAGTGTAGTTGTGCCGTGCTTTACAGTTTCGTTCACGAAAGAAAATATATGTATATTCTGGCATCTAATATATTTCATGTCATACTGTACTTTAATATACAGCATCATTTAAGTTTCATGTCTTCTTTACTATAATGGTTCTAATCATTATAAATATTTCTCCAATTACAACACTTTTGGAACAATAATATAACTCTTCACAATATTGAAATTAAATCGATTGGTTTTATTCCCTTGAGTATTTAAGTGAAAAAAGTATGCATTGGTAAGACAAGCAGGGAAAATTTTAAGCTTACAAATCCTCTCTAACTACACATTAAATGCTCTAAATAAATGTTATAGAACATCCCACATTAATTCCACACGTTCAAGTTTTTCAACAATTTATACCCAATCCTGATACACTTTTTCCATTACCCAGAAAATACCGTTTGCGCTGCTCGGAAGCCTATTTCTTACAAGAGAGAATACACCACTTCTTAGAAAAAGGCATCTCTGGTTCATCGATTGCTGGTAGAATTACAAATGCGTAAGCTATTACACGCACACGCCCAACACAGATGGTGAAAATAGTAATGGAGCAAATGAACACCATACTAAGCGAATGCTGATTCTACAATGGGTCGTTACAATCGGCATAAGACGAATAAAAAAATAGAAAAAAAGTGTAAAGGAGAGAGTATTAATAACCCCAACACTCAGTTATCAGTTTCTTCCTGTTTTTCAGTTAGAGTATTTTGGCGTCTTTAGCGATACGCATAATTTGTAGGAATACCTACATACCTGTGTTTTGTAGAATGGTATGTAACAAAGCGAACAGAAGTAAGTACTGCTGAGAGTACTTATATCTACCTATAAGGCGTGCAGTAAAAGATGCATCGTCTTTTCTTGCACTTTAACGGTTGCTAGCAACCAGCGACAAGGACGAGCGAGGTCGGTGCACGTCGAGAAGTGGAGTGAGGCCCCAAGTGGGAGACGGAAGTCCCGGATGAATAGGGATGAAGAGGAGCAGGAGGGAATGAAAAAGTGGGGGTAAGGGGCCTGGCGAAGAAGATAATCACACGTTGGGAACTGACACAGATCGCAACTCGCAGCACGTTATCCATGACGCGCTTGGCAATAAAAGCTCTAAGAAGTTGGTGATCTCTGCTGGATCTGATCTCATCTCGTTTCTTCAAGCTTCATGGACTCGATGAGTTTCTTCTACGCCTCGTGGTTATCGGCTTTTTCTCATCTGCAATCCCGATCACGCAGGTCCGCAAATTGTCTCGATGACACATCGGCATCAGCAAGACCATTCGATTTCCTTCCCTTGAGAAATCTCAAGGCCGTTCTTTCAAAACCGGTCACGTCGTGTTTGTCTCTCGGCGAAAACGTTCCTTTTCAGTTCAAACGAGTCTATTGAAGTTTCGAAACTTTCTTTGATTTTACTTAGTGGTTGCATTTTGCCATGTTTGTTGTTAATTGATTTTTATGAGACTCTGTTTGTATTTATATAAGTTAAGAGCAGTAAGCGTAAGTATGTTACTTCCGTTACTTTAATTTTGAAAAGTCATAATCGGTCCACGTCCTTGTGGAAAATTTCATCTAGTAGCATAAACTACGAAATAAATTAGAAAGTGCCTACATGTACCGAAAAATGCGGCTATTTGTAATGAAATTACAGTAGGTACAAATAGCCCCTTTTCCAGATTCCGCTATTCGTATGGAAAAATTCAGGCTATTCGTACCCAATTTTCGGACACTTGTGAATAGGCTACCTAGACATATGTACTTGTCAACATGTTCTAATCTCTCATGATTTAGGACAATGCTGCGCATTGTTTTCTCATCTTTTCCTTCAAACACTAAGATTTTTGTTTTATTTACGTTAATTTTGAGGCCCATGTTCTTCATGCTTGTATTTAGTTTACTCAACATTCTTTGCAAGTCTTCGATTGATTCTGCTATAACAAACTTTTCATCTACGAAAGCTAACCCATGTACCCTCACCATTCTTAGATACTTGTACATAAATATGATAAATAGCCATGAGGACATAACGTATCCTTGTTTAGCGCCTTGCATAATATCGAACCAGTCATTCAGTTTCCCATGAGCCCTTACTCTCGCTTTGTTACCTACATATATTGCTTTTATTGCTTGTAGGAGCCATCCATTGACTCCATACTCTTTGAGGACTTCCCAATGTTTACTTCTATCCATCTTGTCAAATGCTTTTTCTAGGTCAACAAACGCACAAAAAACTGTCCTTCCTACTTTCAAACTTTTTTCTGTGATCTGTCGTAAGCTTAATATTGGATCCGTACATGATCTTCCTGGAAAAATTCACTCTGGACTTCCTACATATATTTTCATCTGTTATTTTCATTACCCTGCGAATGAGTATTTTTCAGTATATTTTACTTACGGTACTTAATAAGCTGATACCTCTGTAATTATTGCAGTTGCTTTTATCTCCCTTCCTTTTGTATATTGGTATGATAATGGCTTTCCTCCACTCGTCTGGGACTTCCCCCATCTCGATACATAAATTTATCAATTTGTACAGCCTGTGTTTTTCAAGTTCCTAATTATATCTCTAACCTCAGTGACACAGACTTTCTCAATTGATTTTTCTAATACATTATGTTCTATGTCGCAGTTCTGTTGTTCTATAGCTTCACCTCCTAATAATTCTTTAAAAGAGTCTTTCACTGCTATCTCTATTATTTTTATTTTATTATTATTTATATATTTATACATATATATATATATATATTATATATTTATTTATTAGTATATCTCTATTACTATCTCGTCTGTATCATATAGCATTTCACCTTTGCTGTTTCTCATGCTGACAAACTCTGTACTTTTGCTTCCCTTCATCTCTTTGAATAATAGTTTCATGGTTCCTTCAAAGTCGTTTTGTATTTTCTTCTCTTCTGTTCCGATTTTATCTTTACTTTCCTTGACTAGTCGTTTAACTTTCCTATTTTTGTGTCTGTAATTATTTTTGAGGCTATTTCTCTCCTCATCACTAAGACCTGTGATGTTCAACGTTCTCTTGTACGATTCCTTCTTTTCTTGTCGGGCTGCCTGAATTTCATCATTCCACCATGCATCACCAGACTTTCTTTCTAGAACTGCCGTACCACACACTTCAGTCGCAGTCTTAACAATGATATCCAGTAACATAGTCCATGCACCCTATATATCTTTATTGCTTATAAGCGCTTTCGAAGTTGTCCTATGTATGCTTTCGTTTAATTTATTCTGAAAGTCTATTCGTGCTTTCGGTTTCTGTAAATTTTCAATCTTTATTCGCGTTTTTTTCGTTTGTTTGGTTCTCTTTCTTCTCCATCCCCGCCCTAAGTTTATTTTTGAGACAGTCAGTATTGCACTCAGAGTCCCTATTGACTCTTGTATATTTTACTAGTTCTCTTAGTCTTTCATCGGCAATAACGAAGTCAATTATACTATGGATATTTCCTTTACGCCAGATGTACATGTGGATCATTTTATGTCTAAACCAAGTACTTGTAATAAATATGCCCTTTTCTAAGCATAAGCTGTATAATCTTTCTCCTTTATAATTTTTTCTTGAATCCTTAAAATTACCTAGCGCCATTCCTGCATTTGTACCCTGACGTTGGACGCCGACCCATCCGTTCATATATCCTAGCAGAATTATTCTTTCACCTTGATCGCAAGTACTTATTGTATCATTTAAAGTTTCCCAGAAGACGTCTTTGACTTCTCTCGGATCGTTATCAACTGGGGCGTAGCACGCTATGATAAATAATCTTCTGATTCCTGCCTTCATTCTAGTCCACAACAATCTGAGAGATAAAAAATCATGATCTTTGAGATGCTGTCTTGCTTTTTCATTCATAATCAAACCAACCCCTTGATTACCATGTGATTCACTACCTACTCCCGGCCATATTTCAAAACCGCCTTTCAACACCCCATTTTCTTTGTTTCTACTTTCGCATTTCTTGTTCTTCGTCTCAGGTACACATAAAATATCTAGCTTCCTTACGTGCAAAGCTTCTCGTAATTCTCTTACCCTAAGATCATTCACCCCCTAGCATTCCAAACATCCAGTCTCCATTCATCATCTGAAACTCGACCTTTACATTTACTGTGTATATGCATTTCGTCAATCAAAGTTTCAGTCCATTCCGAGGCTATTTTATTGTTTGTATTATTCATTATTTAGATTTTACACCCAACTATCACCTGTATGGGGGGGGGGGGGTTGAGGACAAGGAATGGAAACCGAGAGAGTCGCAATTGGCTGATGTTTTATGTTGAGAGGATCACCAGCCTTCAGCAGCCTTGAATTAGATAGGAGTTCATGTGTTCCTATCTGCCAATACCCGGCGTACCTCTCGGTATGCAACCAAAAACTTATATATATAATTTTTGCCTGCTTGAAAATAATTAAAATAATTAAATTGAAAAAATATAGGTTTTAGTGAAAAAATCCGTGTATTTAAAATGCATTTAGGAATCTTTGAAATAGCGCGTCCAGGGAATCTCCATCAGCTCAGTTTTAGAATTTTTAACCACTTTAAAGTGTCTTATGAGGAGCGGCAGCCAACATTTTTATTTTAAAAAAATTGCAGTATTATTTGAAGTTTTTAGCTTTAAAAAATTATATTTCAATTGAAAATTAATTAATATAAATTGTTATAAATTACTCATCTCCAAAATAGGCTTCAGGATTTTTCTATTTTCTTTCCAATTTCCAGGTTGCACTTGAGTTACGCGGTTAGCAATCTTTTATTTTAGAGATAAACGACCGACTCCTTTAAACTCTGATGCGAGACTAATTTTTCAAATGGACAAAAGATGGCCATGTGCTGGGAGTTCGTTTCACATTTCGTCGCACTTCGAAGCACTAATTTCAGGGTACCATTTCCCTGCAACAAAAATTAGGCTTGGTAGTGTGAATGGAACCATAACACAATATCGTTTCCCTCGGACTTGGGGTACGAAACGTCATCTGCTGTTAATTGTTTTTACAGTTTTGCGGCAAAAAAAAAGACGATAGTTTCGTACCTCAATTCCGAGCGAGATGGAGCCCCATCTTGAAATTAGGTGCAACGAAATTTATCTAGAATACTTTGTATAAAATGTCAGGTCATCCTCCATAATAATGCATCCTTTTATAAAATGAGGGGATATTGTAAAATGCTCAAGGTAGAATCAAATAAATCGTTAAAATACTCATTTGTTCGATAGTTTAAGCATTTTTACCCATTCAGCACCTATTTTTAGAAAACCTTTTAAATTCTTATTAAACTTTATGGTCGTATCTTATGTCACCCAGCCCACTGTGTGGACATTGGATGAAAAAATGTTCACAATAATATTCCGGCGTATATTTTCAACCGATTAAATTTTTTCAACCCCGAAGCAAAATAAATTATTAAGTGATCTGTGAGAGCTGTTTTTTGGAAGAAGTTTATAATTCTTTTTATTAAAGTATAAACTTGGCAAAAATTGCAAAATTTAAGTTTCCGACGCATTAAAAGTGCATAAATTGTTCCGTTTGAGTGACATTAATGGTTAATTGATATATACAGATTCCCAAAAAACTAAGTGAGGGCTTATAATTAATTAATAATTTGTTATTAACAATTGTATTTTTATACAGAGAAGTCTGAGATTTTGTAATAATTTTGAATATTTATAAAGTGACTTTTGTCTGTAATCCAATTTGAAGTCATGTACAAGCATTATAAAAATAAATGAAAGTGTATATCTCATTGTGATAAACAAATAATATAAACAAATGCAAAGTTCAAGCAATTTTTGAAAGTTTGAGGTACTTTTCCTTTGGAAATTTGTTTCAATTACTTTGTCAGTGATATTCCGGAGCAGTACATTGATATTTAAACAAAAATGTGATTGTTACAGATCTCTTAAGAATTTATTTGACTTCCGTTAAAAAAAGAAACAACTTTAAAATCGGTTAAAAATATTAGCCGGAACATTATATTGAAAATCACGTTTGAAATCTTAAATCGTCTGATTTCTTCTTAATAAGAGTCGTGTGTGAATTGAGGATGGAAATGGTTAGTTTCACTGTAATCAATAGAACGAAGGAAAATATGTACCATATTTCTGACAATTTTTCAATCTTTTTTAATGAAATAATTACTGGATAATAATTATCGATTAGTTCTTGAAGAACAATTATTATTCATTATTTAATCTTGTTTACTTCAGTGATGGTAGAACTCGGATATGTCTGGCATGCTTAGTATGCTAGGGAGTGTCTATTTCAATAGCAAATGGGAAGTTGGCTTTGTATATATAATTTTCTATTAGCAGCTAGCTCACTTGGAGGGTATAGGGCTAGGCAACCATTGTGGTGGAACTCAGAATGTGAGAAGATCCATTAATCCAAAAGGAGACACGCAAGAAAGAGGTTTTTGGCCAACCAGACCGACAAAGAGACGGATGCTCTTAAACAAGTAGACAACGAGTTTAAAAGACAGCTGAGGGAAATCAAACATTAGTTCCTTCGCTCCTTCTGTGAATGCTTAGACCCGGCTACCAGATTGTCCAAGATTTCGTGCACAGTCAAAGCGTTGGCCGGAGAGCCACGTATTGACGTCACAAATCCGGATTCACCTGTTATCAGAGGCTTACAGGACGAGCTTTTGATCGCTCTCACAATACTTCTCAGGTGGTCGAACCCTTCCCAAACCCTGACGAGTCCGATATCAGGCTTCTGCTTGGGAGGAGTTTAATGTGAGTTTAATATATTTATGTAAGGCCAAGTTTTCCCCTATCATGGGTGGCCTGTAGTATGAGATCATTCAGGGCTTCTCGAATCTGGTACAGAGATTCCTTCATGACCTCTTTGATAAGATGTTTAATGCTTCCTCCTTTCCGGAAGCTTGGTGAGACACCCATGTTCATTTCATCCCTAAACGGGGTGGGAAGGTCCCGTGGCCGATACCTCTCACTTCCACTCTGTGTAAACTTTTTGAGAGGTTGATAAAGAAGAGACTGAAATTTCTGGCTGTAGAGCAACTGGATTCCAGAATTCCAGTTTGGTTTCAGAAGGGGCAGGTCGTCAATAGACTGCGTTGCCTCGGAGGTCTCAAACATTATGATGGGCTTTGGCAGAGCAAAAACACATTTGCTCTCATATTGGACCTTAAAGTTGCATTCAATGCGGTCCTGCCAGGGCCCCTGATTGATAAGCTGAGAAATCTTAGGGTTGCGGTAAGATTGCTTAACCTCATTTCATTTTTGGTTACTTTCCTTCTTGGTCTATTTCTCGTCGGACGGAAGTAACCCGAGAGTTTGGGGTGTGCGGGTTTCCCAAGGGGGAGTTTTTTCTCCGCTTCTGTTTAACCTGACTCTTAGAAGGTTGGGCGTCCATCTTCCGTTAGGAATAAGGGAGGCTCTCTATGTGGCCGACTCTCAAAAGACAGGTTGATGTCGCTGGGGATCTTTATCACGATTAGTCAAGCCGACATTCAACATCAGTCCACCGACAAATACTTGGGTATAATATTCGACAGAAGATTTTACTGGATCCCACATATTAGGGCTATCGCAGCTAAGGCCTCCAGAGCCGTAAATATATATATATATATATATATATTTATATATATATATATATATATATATAAAATCTCAGAGCGGCCTTTGGGTGCAGGAGCTCTAATTCAATTACAGTTCTGCTCTCTGAGGCTTCTGAGACACCCCTGTAATTCCGTAGGTCTCTGTTGGCAAATTGGTTTATCTCTACACAATTTCAGCTGGAATAACAGTCCCCTAGCCCGGTTGAAAAAATTCCGAGTGAACCTGCACCAGTGCCGGCTTAATATCGGCATATGACTCTATGTGCGCTTTTGCGTGGGCTATGGACTGCTCATTACGTCCGGTATACTTTGACAATCTTTGGAATGATTTGCTAACAGAGCTCGCTATTGACTATTAGCGTATCCGGTTATCGGTTAGGTTTTTAGGGATTGTTCGTCTCCCCAGCCGGTCTTGAAAAAATTCGTGGCTTCTCTCTTCCCCGGGGCAACATGTCTCTGCACGGATGGATCGGTTAAATCGTCCCTGGGTTTAGTGGGTTGCGGATACTGCATTCCTTTATGTGATCGTAGATTTGGAGTCTGACTGCGAACCATACATCTATCCTCTCAGCGGAATTGTATGCGCTTTTTCACACTGTTAAGTTTTTGATAGAGGCGGGCATGGGAAATGTGGTTATCTTCACTGACTCACGTTCGACTCAGAAACCACTTCTCTGTCGATTATCGGAGCCCATGGGCCCTGACTGGCGCGGGTGGTGGGAAACATTGTTGCAGCTCCCGGGAGAGAGGGAATTGTCATCCGTTTTTTCTAGATTCCGTCTTACATTGGAATTAGGGGAAATGAGATTGCTGACAGGGTGGCGAAACAGGCCTCTATACTCTGTTCACCGAGAGAATACTCAACGCAAGAGATGAATTTTCGTCCAGTTAGCGCCGGCTGTAATAAGAGTGTGGAAATTCATGGCCTCTCTCCAATTTCACGGCCGATTGTCCCGAGAGGAGCACAGCAGGATTTACTCCGCCCTTTCATGAAAAAACTGCGCGACGTTGAGTATTCTCTCGCTGAACAGATTATATACTCCCTATCATTACTTCAAAGGGCCTGCTGATGCGCGACTTGTGGGATCCTTGCCAGCGGGTTTTCAAGTATTAAAAAGTGCCTCTATCGAACTTAATAATTCAATTAACCCCTTCACTGTGCAGACCGAAAATCGCAAAGTGGACCCAAAATGTGTGGGACTTTCTACTGGATGGATTTTATTGAAAATTGGTACCAAGGGGTTGTTTGACTCTCTGAATACGAATTCGAGGTCAAAAATTGAAATTTGGAAAATACTGACCCAATATGGCGACCAGAAATTTTTTAAAATCCAATGAGTTGGCGGATTCGGATGAAAATTCGTATTGTCGGGTTATTTGGGTCGCTGAATACGAATTCGAGGTCAAAATTCGAAATTTCGAAACGGCTGATTCAATATGGCAAATCAAAATTTGGAAAAATCTAATGAGTTGGGCATATTGGATCAGTCTTCTTGAATTTTTCATTTCCGATCTCAAATTCGTATTCCGCCAACTCATTGGATTTTTAAAATTTCTGGTCGCTATATTGGGTCAGGATTTTCGAAACTTCAAATTTCGACTGCGAATTTGTATCCAGTGGCCCAAAATAAATCCTTAGTACCAATTTTCAATTAAATCTGTCAAATCATCAGGAACTTTCCTTCATGACGTGTATTCACGTCATCCGCAGGGAAGGGGTTAATTAAATTTTCTTACTTTCATTCAATTATTATTGTTTTTTTTGTATTTAATTGTAATATTTGCAATTATTAATTCAAATTAAAGATAAATACAATTTTTCATTAATTAAACAACAAAATTCTAGGGATTCAAAACAAAATTACATTGAATTACAAAACAAAATCTTAAGAATGTTTTATTACAAAAATAGGTAAGATTTTATTTATTGATATTGTATATTTGTCCCTAAATGTGCCGAAATTATCATTGATGTTTGGAAGAATATTTTTCTTTGATGCTCCATTTTATGTAATTTTTTGCAAAAGTAGGTTTAATTAGTTAGAAATTGTGTTTCTTATCATCTTTTTTCGAAATAAATTTATAATTGAAAACGTCAAGTGATCGGTTTAAACAACCCCCCCCCCCCCCAAATTATTTTCCGTGATATTTTTGCAACCCTCCACCCTTAGGGTCACGTGATTTATGGACGGCCCCATAGGCAGTGAATTGAAATTCAAGCAATAGGTGAAGAGAGAATGTGGCTTCAGTTTTCGAGATATAATCGCAACCTCTTTTTATGATCGGACAAATACTAGAATTGCATCTTTTTATGTAGTTAGGGCCTATCCCTGTTTTGAATCAAATCTATATCAGGAGTGAAAAATTCGGTAATTTCAATAGTTTTTGTGTGAGATGTTTTCGCAGAGAGGATATTTTATAGTGAAATTCAAGCTGAGCTTAAACTTTAAAAACAAAAGCTCAAGGAGCATGCATATTCCCCAAATCTATTTTTCCTAATATTTTTTTTATCTAAAATCATTTGAAGAATTAAATTTATGTTACATACAGTTTCGATGACATGGGGATTATGACAGATGGCATTTCGTATTTATAAATTGAACTCTATAAATCTGAATCAGTGCAATGTCACTGATTGTCAGTGAAATTTCACTGATTGAAATAGCTGGAAACCGGTCACTGACAATCAGTGAAAATTTACTTATTCATTCAGTGAAATAAACACTATTGAGAGTTGGCAGTGCACCATGGCAATTTATCAGTCATAATAAAATAAGATTTTCTTAAATTCGAAAAATTAATAATAGTAAAAAGTAAAAACCCATAAATGTGATCAAATATTAGAAAAGGTGAAAAGTTTCGGTGCTTCTAAATGACAAATAACCTCACATTACTTTACTTTCAAGATGCGACTGTCATGCACACAACCGTTAAGTAAGTACTTTTTATATGAGCTAGAGTATATTTTTCACGCAGTTAATTCGCCATACTTACAGCTCGCAAATTCAAAAATTTATTTTATTAAGAAATTATTTTTGCTACTTTTATAAAATAATGTCAATAACGCTTTACTTTGAAATTTAGAGGTTATGTCTTACATGATTTACTCTAGTGTTACTGAATTGATTAGTGGATAAGTCCGGAATCATTGATTAATCAGTGAAATGTCTAACTACTATTTCAATCAGTGAATTTTTCGCTGATTCATAGTTAGGGAGTAAGTTTAGATTATAAGCTTGTTTGAAAAATAAAAAATATGTCACACAGTGATTCGGAAAAATAAAAATTATGTTAAATAGTAATTAGGTATTACAACAATGATGTCAAATTATAATTCGGTAAAATAAAAATTACGTCAAATGGCCATTCGGTAACATAAATATTATGACGAATGGCAATACGGAAAAATAAAAATTAGAACAGAAAGTGATTTAAGCTAAAATAAATATCAGGGAAAATAGAATTTAGGGAATATTCATGCGCCTCCTTAAGCTTCGGTGTAAACTTGAAAATTGTAGGCAAGCTTATATAAGCCTCAAAAATGTATCTGACTTAACCAAGTTGGGTAAAGTTAATTAAGCTTCAGAATTCTGATTAAACTGATAAATAATTCGTAAAAATTCAAGGATGTCCAAATACCTTTAAAAATTAGTGTTGTCCGTATTTCGTAGGTTCAATTTTTTCAAAAGTATTGCGCTCCATATAGATGATTTTGTCAGTTTACATGAAATAAATATGCCTGCCAAGTTTGAACTTAATTGGATAATATTTAGAGGTGCTCCCGCCGCTTTGAAATTTCCCATGTAATTTATTTCGGGAAAACTGAGTCAAACATTGAAAATTTGATTGTATTGTCAAATCTAATCAAAGTCTAATACCCACCTACGGAGTGGCAGCTTTTGGCACGCAGAAAAAATTATTATCTGCAAAACTAATATTTTTGACAACTTTGAAAATGGCCACTATCTGCATTTTTTTTTAATTGACTTTTTCTATATTTTGCAAATAAAGTACGCCAAACTTGTTCAAGAGACAAAGCTTATAATTAAAAATGAATTGGTAATATTTACCATGACATATTTTGCAAACATTCAAAATAGTGGCCGTCTCAATTTGTTCTAATTCAAAACTTTTGCTGGCCACCATTTTGAATTTCTTGAAAATCATCAGTTTTGCACATAGGGGAGCGGCGCCGAATGCGGCGTGGCGGCTAATGTGGCGCGTTCGAATTTTCGAATATTAATGCATTTTCTGCTTGTGGAGGTAGTTTCATTGCATGTATGTATGTTTTTAACGTTACCTTATTAAAAAATTGGAATAATTAAATTAATTGCCTGATTTTTATGTTGAAAAGTTAGATTTGGTTCTTTCTCTTCTATTGTCAGAGTAGCTGAAAACAAGAAAAAAATTACAGAAGTTTCGTGTGAACTTATACAATTTTTTGAAAATATACTGTTTTGAGTTTCTTACATGTTTTAAAGTTTAACATTTTGAGTAAAATTAATAAACTTTTATGTAAAAAATCTTTATTAAATGCTCTTCACATGCGACTAATATGGCGCATTCGGGACTTTTAATATAAAGAATTGTTTAAAAAGTTTCCCCATTGATAATTATTTAAATATATCATTCATTATGTTATTTTTCATATTGGTGAGTCATTCTGCACTGTTAATAAAAAATTTGTTTCTTGACGTTTCAGCAAATATAACCCTCAAATTATTGTGAGACATTCTGCACTGTTAAAAAACATTTTTTCTTGCAATTTCGGCAGACGTAATCCCTCAAATATGTTGATATTATTAAACGTAAATTTATTTTTCTTATTTTTATTAAATTTTACTAATTTTTCTTATTTTTATTAAATTTTACTAATTTTTCTTCATAATTTGTTTTTTATTCAATAATTATGAATTGATTTCGAAACGCGCCACACTACCAAACAAGGTAGGATAACTTGGCACAGATGCACTTTTTGCAAAACACATTGATTAACTGTTTTAATGAACTTCAATTAAATTATCTTTATGCATAAGGCATTGGCAAGATATTGTAATGAGCAAAAAATATTTTATTAGAATATATCACTTTATATTTGAGTTTTAATCGTGCATTTTCCTTTATGTGCGCCGCATTCGCTGCCGCTCCCCTAATCATATTTTTAATTGTACCGAAAGCTGTGAAAAATAACTTTATAAATAAGAGAATTAGATTTTCGGAAAACGACGCAAAGTAAGAAAACAAATAATTGACAAAAGTTGCACACAAAAAAAGATCTATAAATTTATTATTATTCATTTTTTGATGGAACGCGTATTTTTTATTTTTATCGTAAAAAATAAAAAAATAAAAATGTAATATTTGGGCAAACGACACAAGGTACGAAACAAATTATTGAACAAAAGTTGTTCACTCAAAAAAGATCCACAAATAGTTATTAATTATTTTTTGATAGCATGAATATTTTTTATTTAAATCGTAAAAAAAGACTTTAAAAATAAACAAATTATGTTTTTGGAAAAACGACGCAAAGTTTAATAAGATGTTAATTAACATAATTGTTTTTCTATAGGATGCGCACTTTTTTTAAATTATAAAAACAAGAAAATAAAAACACATCTGTTTCAATATCAATGCATATTATGAATTGTAATAATATAAATTGATTGAAATGATACATTTTTAAAAGTAGCTGAGAATAAAAATTAGTGCAAAATAAGGAGCGAATATTAAAGTAATCATGAAAAACAAAATTTTAAAATTATTTTGCGAAATCTGAATAAGCAGTCTCAGACCAAGGTTCAGAATCAAATGTAATATACATTTGATATAATAGTGTTGAACATAATGTAGAAAAGTTCGAAGTTTGGACAAAATCGAGTGCGAAGCACGAGATTCGTGATGAAAATGTGTTCGTTAAAGCCAAAGGAGCTTTAACAAAAGAGAATTCACAATCACCAAATTACAGTTGTCGATGCTTTGACCTCTAATTTTAAAAGGTCTGTCCATATACAGGGTGTTTTTTTTTAACTTGAGACATCGAAATATCTTAAAATCATACGCATCCTATGAAAAAATATCCGTGATGAAAACTTTTTATTTTCGAGGAGAAAAGCGACTTTGAATAAAATTTACCCCCCCCCCCTCCCCCCCTTCCCCCAGGAGACTTTGGGGGTGGTTTTTTTGTTGTTTTTTTTTTCGCGAATCGAAACAAATTTTTCGAATAAAACTTACGTATTTCATGAAGGAGAATCTAAATATGTGAACAAAAATTAGGGTTCCCATTTGAAATTACGAAGTTACCCCCCCCCCTACCTCCTGGGGTGGGGTGGGGTGGTGTCAATTTGTTTAAAGTCGCTTTTCCCCCTCGAAAATAAAAAGTTTTTAATTCGTATATTTTTTCATAGGATGCGTATTTCTTGAGAAATTTTGATGTCTCAAGTTGAAAAAAAACACCCTGCATGTAGGGGAAATACGAAGACTGAGCGCATAGCGCGAGGTAAATACATTCTCGAGCGCGCAAACTTGCGAGCGGCGCGCGCTGCGCGAGATTAGAATGCATAACCTCAGGAAATAATCGACATGGATCGCAACATTTTGATAAAGGTTCGAAAATAAGGACCACACTTATACAAATGAAACTCATGAAAGAAGCAACATTCTGTATGTCACCTTACGTGTAACGCAATACGACATTGTTTCATCCAGTCCCACTTACTGCACGTAACATCACGCGACGGTTATCTTCTCTTATTATATACAGCCGGCAGTCGCGTAACTCGTGTATGTGAATCATTTGTATGTGACTGGAATAGATTAATTCCTGGAATAAGTCCTGAAATTAGTGGTCAATAACACTTCTTTACTTCACATGATACAAAGTAACGTTATATATTCTCATTACTAGAAACCAATATTAAGCTTATTTTTAGCCTGAGTCGCATCAAGCCTGGTGATCACGATCCTAAAGGCCACTTCCAAGTAGACATTTGTTTCGATTGTTTTCTTATAAGAGATCGGTGTATACGACCATTCAAGGGAAATTATAGTGTTGACTCTGTAATTTGCGTTCCGTTAGGGACATACTTCTGAAAGTTGCACTTTTCTTAGTTTAGATTTTATGCTCAGCCCAATTTGACACAATGTTTCAGACTCTAGATTCTATCACCTTAAAATTGCTCAGCGCTTTTCTTCTTCATTTCGCAACATTTGATGACTGAAGATTATATCCATTCCAAGAATTTTCTTTGATGGGTAAAAAAGTTAAAGGAACTTTTAATCATTTTTATTTTATTTTGATGAGTGAATTACATTTTTGGAAAATAAAAGGGCAGATCCTATTTTGATTCAAAGAAATTATATAGTTAATCTCCTACGTAAACTATCAATCATATGAGTGGTTCAGATGATTACTTGTTGATTCAATTATACATGATTTATTGATCCCTATATATGATTTATCGCCTCATAATATGTAACTTACTACTCACGGTTAAAGATTTGGCATCGTTAAAAAAAATGAACCTATAATAGTTTCTTCACTTATTGACAGACCGGCAATGTAGACGTGATAATAAATTGTGCTCTTGTTTTGATTTTATTTCTCACACGTCTAAAGTGTAATTTTATTTCTACGCATTCTAAGTATATTACAGATAAAAAGTATAACATGTTTAGCACCAGCCTCTATAAATCTTCTAAACATGGAATCACTGAAAAAGAGGTAATGATTTTGTTCTTAAATTCACATCATTACTTCAAAACAAGAGTTATAAAAATATTTTATTTTAAATAAAACGCCTTCAATCGATTAATTCAATATGCAACTAACCGTTAACGGTTGCGACCAGCTCAATTAATTATGAATGTGTAACACTTCTTGCAACATAGGTGTTATTATAACAACTTTGAGATTGTCACTTTCTTGTTCCTTTTTTCATTAACGGCGTATATTTTTTAATTTACATAGTATTAAGTATCTGGAGCAGCTGATGAACGAGATGATTAATTGAGTCTTACCAAAAGTCTTACAGCTGAACATGATTGCTCTTGATTATATGTCTCGCCCTGAGTTTAGACATGCAATACGACGATCGTTTGCAATTATCGATAACTAATAACAGGTAACATCATGGCACGAGAAAAATTGAGAATTTATCGTGATTTTCAATCCGCGGAACGAATCTTGCAAACAAGACAGCAGGGTTCGTACTTCGAACGCGATGAAATGATCTTTTTTCATTCCTTAGCTAGGCGCCTATCTCACGCCAATCGATGCTTATCTATGCGTATCCTCTCGCTGATCGGCAGCGAAAAGAAGTTGTTTTGCAAACTTCCGTCGGTTGCCATTTTTCATACTATTAAGTCGAATAATTTCGTATAATATCACTGTCGCTCTCTTGACTATTGGAGAGATAAGTAGCGATTATTCTTCGCGTTTCCTGATTCTCTTAAAAATGAAAATGGTATTTGTTCAGTGAACTTTCTTCCTAAATATTTAATAATTATAATACTTATTCTAGTGTTTAATTAAGCAGTTATGAAATTACGTTTTATATCAGAAATTATTTTGTAGATCTCTTATAATAAGTCTTATAAAGAAATTATCTTTTTTTGTTACAGATGTTTCATTGTATGGATGCTGGCTGTAATGATGCAAAGGTGTAAGGTAAATGTCATTCAAACTGTTTAAATCAATAAAACAGGTTCAAGTTTTAATTGAAAGAAACAAAAGAATTACTTAAATTGTTAAAGTTTCCGTTTAAAGATCTGCAACCAAATTGATAATTATTTATACTATTTAAAAATTTGCAATCGATTCAAGCGCTTAAAACATTTAATTGTGCATTAATATTTTAAAAAATTAGTTCATGGCGTAACTTTGAAAATATTCACATTGACACGATTAAATTAAAATAGTAGAACATAAAAAAGCATTATTTCGCACATAATTCCGAAAAGTTTTATTTTCACAATCCCTTATTTCGTGGGATTACTTTACTAATACATATCCTCCTACAATTTTAGGACATCTGATTATAATGGTCATGACTTTACATGGAATGGATATTTTTTCATACAAAACTATCTATTACATGTAAGAGGTACGACCATTAACATCGAATGTCCTAAGCCTAAGATCAATTGGATTCTTGTTATCATAAAATTGTAGGGGGGGGGGGGGGGGTATTAGTAAAGTATCCCACGAATCCTGGGTCCATTAAAATTAATTTTTTTGGAGTTATATGCATAATTTTCAAATCACATTTAAAAGTCTCTAATTGACAATAGTTGAATTTTTTCATTGGAAGAAACAATTTGAAATTAGACTATTTTAAATGTTGAATTTGGAAATTATAAATGTTGAATATTCTACAAGTAATTTTTGGTAACCTCGCATTAAAATCCATCCACTGTACACTTTTTTCGGTCAGTTTTTCGGGATCAGACTAAAAACTTTTGATTTTGATAGGCGATTAGTCACGACACATCTGAGCTCGAACCAGCAGGAGATGAAGTAGCGGTCGATGATGCAACGGAAGATTATTGGGCGGGAAGTGGATTAGGCCCAGAAGAAGATGAAAGTGCAAGAAATGAATCTAGAGAAGCGTTGACGCACGAGGCCAGCGATCATGATGCGGTAATTAAAAAATTATTTTCTCAAAGAAGGAATTAAATGTAATTATAAGTGAAAATGTAAATTATGTTTGTGGGATAGAAGTCGATTTTTTTAAACTCTTATAATAATAATAGCAAAAAGGAATCACCTGGACGTAGATGTCTGCGTGCCTGAATAATTTCCCAAGAGAGGATCTGACTAGTCACCTTCCCGTAGGTAGGTTTGACTCGGTGTGACAAATTTTCTAGTTTTTGAAATCCTTCTTTTTAAAGTTTCATAGGCTACGCCGTAAACCCTTATAACGACGGTCGAATGTCATTCGTTCGTCTGTCGTTTGCCACTCCTAGTTTCCACAATATTTGTGCTGGAGGGTTGAAATTTGGTATGGTTGTTAAACAGCCGTAGTCTACTCGAGGAAAAATATTTTCATCTACTTATCTACTTATGGGGCATAATTTTAAGTGTGCCCACCTCGAAAATGAACTATGTCCGATCGGGCTCAAAATTGGCCCAATTGTAGTCCTATTAGATAGTACATTTTTTTACAAACTTTTTGGTGGTGGTAACGATTTTTAAAAAAAGTCAAAATTTGACCCTAATTGTTGAAAATCCAAAATAAATTTCACTTTTTTCAAAGTTCGACACTTTTTTTTTCTTTGAAATAGTTTTTAAAAAAAGCTGAGATTTTTTCCTATAAGACCATCAATTTTCAGAGTGGCAAATTAATTCGTCTTTGAGTAATAGAACGATACGTAAACAAGATGCCACGATAGGGCGGGTGGCGTGCAATCTCCCATAGTGCGCCCACGCCGAGGATCTTTGTGCAACGCTTTAGTGCCAGTTTTTTAAGTTAAGTAATATTATATGGTAATATTATATGTCTTTCTGATCGATTTTTCGGCTATAGTTTC
Source organism: Andricus coriarius (assembly GCA_932066315.1). Lineage (NCBI taxonomy): Eukaryota > Metazoa > Arthropoda > Insecta > Hymenoptera > Cynipidae > Andricus > Andricus coriarius. Next base: position 18,985 of record CAKNWT010219837.1, read on the forward strand.
AACAGTTATTTTCTTTGCAGACCTCTTTTGCGGATTCTGTTTTTCGCCATTCGAGAAGATGTCGTGTTTCTCAGAGGACGAAAACATTT
>CAKNWT010219848.1:0-14262 GCA_932066315.1 Andricus coriarius
ATGTCCATTAGAGTTCGTTTACATGTGTGCTTTAAGGCAAAAATTGTATTATTAATTATACAAAATGTCGAAGTGGACAAAGTGAAAAATAGGTTCTTTAGAAATAGGATCAATTACAATTGGGATCCTTTGGAAGCCCAACTGAGGTATCGTTTAGAGCTCATTTATCGTTTTGGGTTCCTTTTCAGCAATTGGGGTTCATTTTTGTTGCAGCTCCTTTGGAACCAAAAATGGGTTCTAATGGAAACCCCAGTTTTTTCTGTGCACAGGCTTACTTAAAGTAAAAGTATTATATACTTAAAGTAAAAAAAGTATATCAAAGGTATATTATATTATATTATATTCTTGTACCACAGTTCGGGACTGCATATTCAGATATTATAACGAAAAATTACAAATTTTCTTCATTATCATTATTTGAATATTTATTCCTTATTTTGCAATCATTTTTATTCACAGTAATTCATGACTATAAGACCCACAAATATTAGTGTTAAATGCTTTAAATGAACTTGAACTGTAGTTTTTAATCCCAGAAGTGTGTACAAAGCGAAATTCGGATTAGAAAATTCGTTCGAAAGTTATCGCGTCGCCAGACTGTAGATAGATCGAAAGATAGACATTTTCGTAAAAACCGTTTTGTACCGGTAGCACACTAATAAACCTTACCCAATTGAACAGGCCGATTTAGTGCATAAGTAGATTAATTTTGAATTCTCAAGGTTTGATTTTGGCGTGGTAAAAAATCAAAATGTGCGAGAAAGCCCGAAGTATTCTCCATTATGTACAAGCTAAAGTAATAATTTTCAAAAATAAATTCCTCGTAAATTAAAATCGCTAGAGGGCCTAAAAGTTTAACAAAAAACATGTTTCATAATCCTTAATATTTTATTTTAAATTCAGTTTCGAAATTAGGACTACCTAGCCCCGTTCGACCTTCCTTCATTAATAATAATTCCAAGAAAAAGGAAATTTTTTTGGCGGAATTCCTATTTCGACTCTGGCGTATTGTAACTTCAGGAAGAATCTGGGATTCGCTTAAAGTTAATAATTGTTACTCTCAATTCTTCTTGGATAATTTTCTATTCTGTCCTATGCAAGCCGGGTGGCCCCTGGAGTGTCACAAAAAATAAAAACTGTTTCTTCATCACGCCGATTTTCAAAGGGTGTCTAATGTCTATCTATAAGAATGCAACTTTAAAAAACTCTTTTTTGTTAGACATGTCCTAAATTAATCAAGTTTTTTACTTGAGATCCTGAAAGATTCTGACAGTAAACTTTGAAAGCCAGGCACAAAAGTTTAAATCATTGACTCCATGATGAATGAGAGGGTTTCTGATATTAATACTTTCTCCCCTCAAAGCAAACTTAAGAGTGAGGAGTAAAGCCTGTTACTGGTGTCACGCTCAGACGTGAGTAAAAAAGCTCAAAACGGAAACGGGTGGGGATAAGGAGCCGCTCGACAAGGGCGAGAAGGATAGCAAAGCGGTCAGATTGTACCACGCTATCAATAGGCAGGTGTGCTCAAAACCGGAAGCCTTTAGAGACGCCGCGTATTTGACTCAATGGACCGACAAATTCGAACTATGACTTTTGACTGTATAATCCTGCTTTGGTCCTTTAGTGCTACTGGGATGCTTTTGTAAAAGGGAAGAGACTTCTCTTTCATTCCATAAGGTCTCAGGTACTGCGCTGACTTGCCCGACAGCACGATTTGTGTTTATGCCAGCCTATGGAGAGGCTCTGTGTGTTGTGGATGTGCCGACAAATGTGTTTGGCGTAAATCAATCTTTAGAGTGATGAGTCCTTTCTTTTGCTGCAGTCTCTTATTTGCAATTGACGATTAGGAAATTAGTTAATTTTACTTCAAATATTATCTCTAAATTTACATCAATGGAAACTACGTCAGAGAGGATTTTCGTATATTAATTAGTGAAAACCTGCTGAAAAATTAGTCAAATTCATTGATTATTAAGTGAAAATCTTTACTGATTTGACTCAGAGACGTACTTTCCACTGATTGCAATTAGAGAGTTCCGAGTTGATGTGGAATTGTAAATGGATGTTTTGGGAAGCTAATGTAGGTGCAGCGGCATCTACCGTCCAACGGGGTAATTTCGGTCATTTGGGGTAAATTTGGACATTCCTAAATTGATAGTTTAAATTACTTAAAATGGTTTGAACGTACCTCAAAACAGAGAGGGCCAAGAGGGGCGGTGGAAGGGTATACCCGTTAGGACCTCGTTAGAAGTTTCAGATAGAGCCCAGCTAAAACAGCGTTACGGAACTAGTCTGGCCCTCCCTATTTTTTCCGATCAGAAATAGGGAAGACTAGGCGAGGCCCTTCCAAATTCCCAGAGAATATGTTCAGTAGGGCTCAATGATTGTTTTTAAATTTCTTATTGGAAGGGGATGGAAAAATTGTTGATTGGGTTCAAAATGTCTTCTCTAAAGTTTTATTACAACAAATTCTTACCACCCCCGCATCGATGTTGTATACGAAAATAACGAAAAATATCACAATTTTCATCATTTGATGAGAAAAAACAATTTTTCTTCACAGATATCGTACGTTTGCTGACTCCCTGCTTATATACAATTTAATATATGTTGCTGGACATGTATTTCGAAGAGTTAATTATATCAAAATATTTAATGAATCGGAATTATCATTTTCTGTATAACGTAAAATTGAAAGTTAAAAAATCCGTTTTCCGTTTCCTCACTACCATGACAATTTGCGTTTATGTATTTATTTAGAAGTGTATTTAGAAGCTTCGATGTATTAAATATTTTTTTCATAGTTAACTCTTCCACGTACGTGCCCAACAACATATATTTACGTGTTTATAGGCAAGGAGTCGGCAAACGTGCGATAGCTGATAAAAAATAACGAAAAATGACAATTTTATAATTTTATGGAGCTTTAAATTTATTGTGGGAACATAAGAAATGTTATGACGGGCTATACACTGTACAGTTACAAGCCCAGTTGCAGTATCTAATTTTATTTACCAATTGCAGCCATAGAAGTATTGTATTTATCATCAAATAACGAGAATTGTGCGAGTAGTTATTTTAAACCCAAAATCAATAATTTTTCCGTCCCCTTCCAATTCAAAATTAACACAAAATTCGTGCGCCGTAGTGTTCAGTACCCGTTGCAACAAATTTTGTAAAATTCAGACAGAATGGTTTTACAGTAACTTCTAATATTTATTTCGAGAACCTCTATAATCTAGTGGGTTATAACAATTATAGGGAGTCTCGAAATAAATATTAAAAGTTACCGAAAATCCATTCTGTACGACTTCCACACTGAAAAAAATTTCTAGGTGTATTATCTAGAATTCTTGCTATCCCAGCTAGAAGGTATCGCTGGATTTCGTCTTCCTAAATAGTTAGCTGTATTGAACAGATTTTCTTGCAGCAAAGTATAGGTACAGTACCTAGAAAATTTAGCTGTCACGAGCAAACCAATTATAGGAGATACGATGTTTGAGCATGACTGCTAGAATGTTTAGAAAATGGTGATACATTTATCTCCCAAATTTTCTGTCTGCGGGAGATAGACGGTTTGTATATCTTAGCTATCTAGTTTCCAGTCCTACCTAGACTTTATTGGAAATTCAGCTATATCTCCCCAGCAATATATTTCTAGCTACAACAGCTATACCATTTTTTTCAGTGCAAAACTTGCAACGGCTACTTAACACTTACTCTCCGCGTGGAACGAAAATTACATTCACATAGTTAGATTAAATTTAAAAATTAAAAGTTAATGTACATTAAATCTTTATAATAATTTATAAAATCGCGACGAAAAAAAACCGATTATTATTATATTATGATACATATATAACTGTGGTTACGGTACTTTCAAACCAATTACGTTCTTATAAATAAAGACATTGTTTTTAGAATATATTTCTTAAATATATCCTATTTTTTATACGTTAAACTACTAATTGAAAATATAAATTCGACATAATAATGCAGATAGAATTAAAAAAACTTGACCTAACCTATAAATCATTTCACATGTTTTAATTTTGGGATAAACAATTCACCTACAAAATAAAAAACTAGATCAAAATGAAATATAAAGTGAATTTGACTTTTTTACATTCTCTTCCTATTGAGAAGGTTATGGTTTTATGTAAAATTTGTCTTAGTCGGTTTTCATCAAATCTCCACGTTTTGAGACCCTCTGAGTCAGAAAAAACGATTTTTACTAAGGTGTATGTCAGTCCGTCTGTCTGTAGCCTGTAGTATCGTGTAGGCACGATAACTTTCGAAAGATTTACAGATTGGATTGTGCTTTGGCACACCTTTTTAAGCTCTAAAAGGAAAGAACGAGTTCGTTAACCAGCTATTTTGGATAACAATTCAAAAAGTTAGAGCATTTTAAAAAAGGTTGAGACCATTTTTTTCAAGATTTAAAAATTCTATATACAGCTATTCATAGTACTCGGAAACTCGAACAATTTATCCTAATGACATTTTTCGATAAACAGAAAATTATCAGTTATAGCATTTTCAAAATCTCAAAAAACAAACGAAAATGAACATTTTAAGCGGACAGCGCACGATATGTAAAAAATCAGGAGAAGAAACACTTTGTTATTTGAAAGCCCTACAAGATTATCATAACAACTTTTTGAATTTTTTCGAAAAATCAAAAATTCAAATTTTGATCGCACAAAACATAATGAAAAATTCCATTTTGCGGTCAAACTATGTAAGATAAAAAAAAGATGAAAAGACAAAAAATTATGCACCCAAGAAAGATCTTCAAATTTATTATTAATAACTTTTTTATATGACACTTAGTTTTTGTTTTATTCGTGAAAAACAACATTAAAAATAAAAAATAAAAATTTTTGGACAAACGACACAAGCTATGAAAAAAAATGAATACACAGAAGTTGCTCATTCAAACAAAAGTTACAAATTTGTCATCAGTAATTTTTGGATAGGACAATTAGTTATTGTTTTAATCGTAAAAATCACATTAAAAGTAAAAAAAATTAATTTTTTGGAGAACGACACAAGGAAATAAAAAAAATTAATAGGCAAAAGTTGTCCACTCAAAGAAGATCTACGAATTCGTTATATATAGTTTTTAGAGAGGGCAAGTAGATTTTTTTTTCAATCGCCAAAAATGAGAATGAAAATAAAAATATTAAATTTTTGGAAAAGCAATACAAGAGCCGAAAAAAAATGAGAAGACAAAAGATATTCAACCAAAAAGATCTACAAATTTATTATAAACTCTTGTTATAAATATACATCGAAAGTAAAAAATGTACTTTTTGGAAAAACGACACAAGCTACAATAAATTTTTATTTAACAAAGTTTTTCGCCCAAATTATATCTACAAATATGCTCAAAAGCACTTTATGCTAGAATGCGTATTTTCAGTTCAAATCATAAAAAATAATGTTGAAAATAAACAAACTAAATTTATGGAGAAACGATACAAGTTGCAATAAAGTGTATAATAACATCATTTTTTGTATAGGATGCGCACTTTTTTTTAATTATAAAAACAAGACAATGAAAATACGTATATTTCAATACCAATGCATGTTATCAATTGTGATAATATAAACTGATTAAAATGATAGATTTTTCAGAGTAGCTAAGAATAAAAATTAGTGCAAAATAAGGAGTAAATATTGAAGTAATCGTGAAAAATAAAATTTTTACATTAATTTGCAATATCTGAATAAGCAGTACCAGCTTGAGATAGAGAAATAAATATAATATACATTTGATATAATAGTGTTGAACATAATGTAGAAAAGTGTTCGTTAAGGCTGAAGGAGAGCTTAAACAACAGAGAATTCACAATCACCAAATTACAGTTGTCGATGATTTGACCTTTAATTTTGAAAGGTCTGTCCGCAAATGTGTGGGAAATACAAAGACCGAGCGCGTAGCGCTAGGTAAATATATCATCGAGCACAAAGCGCGATATAAATATATTGTCGAGCGCGAGAACCAATAGTCGCGCGTAAATGCCAAATTAGAGAAATGCGTTTTATTGGCTTAAACTAAATGTTTTGACTTAACTCATGTCTCTGCAGAAGATTATGGTCCAGTTGATTTATGAGTGGGTCAAAATCCATCTTTGGTATTCTTTTTTAAAGTGATTACTAGTTTTTTCGCCTATTGTTCAATGATTCAATAAAGCGAAGTAATAGCTTGATGCTACTTTTTTCAATTAATCAATAAAAAAGTTATGCAACTCTTTGTGTGTCAATATTTTCGATTTTGGGGATGCGCCGCATCATTGACAAGGGTTTTTCTCGGAGGTGCTTGCTTATTCAAGGATGCTCCTTTCATAGTTCGATAGAGCTTGGTAATAGCTCGAAAGCTCTTTCTTGTTACAAAAAAAATTAAATGCGATTAAGTTGAGACAGTATTTGTCTCTCCTGTGAAATTCGTGATTTGGCACTTACGCCCTTATGCCCCGGGACCCTTAAATTATTAGGGTGCAAGCTAAAACGAGCATATGTACTTCTGAATTCTCGTGTTTCTAAGGACCGTAAAGTTTTGATACTTAGTAGTGACTAAAAAATTTGTATTAATATAGTAGACATTTGAAATTTCACCCTCAAATCGCAAGACCTAAAGCAGAAACGTCGAACATACTCTTCGGGCATGAGGCGTAGATACTTGTGCTTCAGTCTTTAGTAGCGTCGATTAGGGATCTCTTATGGGTCTCTATAGGGCTCGCCTTGAGTGGCTACAAAGTGAAACGAGGTAAAAGGTAGGGGAAAGACTCTTCTGTTTCCTCAGCATCGCTCCTTAAGGAGCATCTTTATCAGTGGGCAATACGATAATAAAACATTAATTAATAGCGTCTGCCTGCTTAAAACGGTAGTATCTGCGACCCGGCTACTTTTGTTGTATTTTATGGGTACAGCGTCTTTCAACAGACCCGCCTTGTTTTTACGGACCACGCAAGAACTAATGGCGATCTTCAAACGATTTATTTTAACTCGTGTAAATCACTCTCGAATAATCATATATCCTCAGGTAATCGTTCCAATTCTAAAGACAAACTCAAGCTACAATTTTATCCGCGAGATGGAGTAATTTTTACTTCTAATCTTGTTTCTTTTCTTGAAGAATCATAATTGTTAATTTCTCACTTAAATAAAGCTACTAAGATTAATAGATATAGTATTCGGATTGGATTCATGGACGTTCAATAGGAAGTAAACTCATTGATTTATCTGAAGATTTTAGTTTCAACTGAGAGCAAAGATTTCCCCCTCTAATCGAATTGAGAGTCGGCGTAGTTTAGTAGACATCGACTGAGTGTCGGTATCAAACAATTAGGCGGAATCCCACGTCCCTAAATCCCAGCAGAGGTTATGCGAGAGTTGGGGGTAGGTTGCTAGTACCAAGTAATATCCTTAGTCTTATCCTTATTATTATCCACCCCCTTACATCCCTTTACACTCCTGGGCTATGCTCTTGTTTCAACTCTGGTCTGGGGCTTTTAACAGTGCTTTCCGTAACTGGTGTCGGCTGATATTAAAGCGCATCTTGGCCCTCTACTAATTTTCCACCCTGCTACGGCACGTAATGGGTAATTCGTTAATGGTCCAGAAATTTCGGAAAAAATTCCTATTTCAATTATAACTTTAATACTCTAGTAAACTCGCATAAAATTTTATAACAAATTCGACTTATTACTAATAATATAACTAAAGAAAAATAATCAGACACAACTAGACGGGCCTAAAAGTAAAACATAAAAAGTAAACATAAATTGATTGAAAATTCTTTTACAAACCAGCTTTCTGAATTTTTGTTATTAATTACCCATTCTTTAAGAAAAAACAATGTTTATTCTTTTGATGAAATATTAAAGGAATAGTACTACTTGTTCAATCTTTTTTAGGGGACTTCCATAAACTAAGTAGTTTTTTAGGGAAAAAGATTTCAGATGGCTTCTAAAATAATAAAAACTAAAAAAATCAAACTCAAAAAATATTTTTTTAGCGGAGAAAGATTAAAAATTGAGGAAAATTATAGTTTGAAAGAAAAATAGTTTTTAATCCAAATTAAAAATTTCGAATAACTATTTTTTAAGTTTCTTTTTTATTTGACTTAATGTTATATAAATATAATTTTCCTAGGTTTCTCGAGAAAATTCAAAAAAATGTTTTTGAAGATTAAAGATATTTCGAAAAAGTACCTAGAAAGTTTCTAAGGAAATTATTTAATTATGAATAAAAAATTTGTTTACTACTATCAAAAATGCGAGGGGCTACTCACTTCGAATTCTGGAAATCTTAAAACTGTGAATGGGGCAATCTGTATTGAATTCTTATAGAGATTTCCAAGATTACATTGAGATTGCCGGGACTTCCGAGATTTTCGACCCTGTTCGCGATCAGAACCCACGTGGGATTCTCCTCGAGAAATTCACACTCAGCAAAACTCGGCGCCTTTCGGATTCATTCGGCTCTTCATTCCACGCCTTCTGTCCATACTTAGCCAAATATTTCTAAGATTTATACACGAATGCTAAATTGCTGAAAGATTTCCAAGAGTTCGCTTAAGATTTTCCGCGCAGCAATCTGAGATTTCTCAAAAATGTATTTTTTCTGCAGATAAAGTATGGTTTAAAATACGTATATTTTCAGCATTTTATATCTAAAACTAGATGAACTTTTATGCATTGTACCTATATTCACTTTTTGAAATAACAAACTAAAAACATTAATTTCCAAAAAACATTTTGATATACTGACACCCTTTCTATGGAAAGTGGAGAGGTATCAGATATGCATTACCCTGCCGAAAAGTAATACTGAATAACTGAACTTTGCTTTTGACCCATTTAGAAGTAAAAAACGATTTACTTCTCTTGCGAGAAGGAATGCCCTGCTCAATTAGCCACCTAGTGGTTTCTTGCAGATCCGCTAGTTGTCATGATCAACGGATCATGACAATACCAAATCATACCGTTACTCTGTCAAAATAAGTATAATTTTCATTTGGAAAAAATGTAACGCGTTACCTTGAAGTTAATTTTTAAAGGTTTCCTTGATTTTTATTAAAATATGTAATTGACCATTAACTTTAGAATTCATAATATCATTTAAGTGTGCAGCCGTACTAAAATACAACAAATTAAATTAATATTTAGTTGTTGGTACTCACACTTTGTAGTAGTGTTCTTGAAGTATAAATTTGAAATAAGAGTAATAGAATCCTAATTTGTAAATTTTATGATTTCAACTACGTACCATTAAACGATCAGAGTTCAAACGCGCGCAAAAAAATATTGCATGTCCACTGAACCAGACCACCATATACCCATCTATTTTTGTGATCTCTGAGTCCGAATCTGGTGTCAGATTTTCTCCATCAGGTCAGGCTTTTGAGAAAATGAGTCTTTTTGGACATTTCTTAAAAGCAAACTAAGGTGTGAACCTGACATTCTAGGAACTTCTAGCACGGTTTAAATTAAAGGCTGAACTTTGTAATTTAAAGTGATTATATTGAAAAGATTATTTCCGACGTCTATTTTGAGCAGTAACAGGCGCGCGCAGCTGAAACCTGTTAACGCTCAAGTATCAGAAATATCTTTCCTCAGCCAATCGAAGATACTCGCCAATCACCTGTGGTTTTATATTATCTTACAGTGCTTAACAAGATCGTTAATGCTTTTCTGTCGCAACAACATTTTTCCAGTCCGTAATGACTTTTATCGATGGACCTTGGCTCGAGAGGTCGGGTTGGCAAAATAAAACGATCTTTCGATTGCCGCTCGATTTCGTCGGACGCGACAGAGTAGCTCCTACGACCAGAGACTGGCGGCTTTATACTTTCTTGTAAATTGTATTAAAATGCCCGTCTTTTACGACCATGTCAAACTACCTACGCGAGTGCTCTCGAGGAGAGTTGAAGTCGACAAGACAGAGGGAAGAGAGAAACAGAGAAAGTTTAAGTGCGGGGAAACTGGAGAAGACAGAGAGAGAGAGAGAGATAAAAAAGAGGGGTTTGGTTGCAGTGTGCATCGGCACATAAGCTCGCGTTTACACATTTATGCGCGCGCTCACCGGGTACCCATGTGTTCATAAATACGAGCCTTCGAAGCATAACCTCGTATTCCGACGATGCCGGGGTGAAACGAGCGCCCCTTGACATCCGCATGACATACATGACGCCCCCTTACGATATTGAATCCCGATTTTATGATCCCTTGACGTCGACGTCGCCGGTTTCCCGCGCGATGTAAACTTTTATTCGCGAATTTAGAGGAAATCAGACGCGAAAAAAGAGAGGTAGGGGAGGGGAAATTCTGTCCCTTGGGAAGGGTATGAAAGAGACACATATCGAGCCAATAGACAAAGAAACGTTCAGGGAAATTTTCAACTTGATGGAATTTATATCCTGAATCATTCAAAATTAAAATTCAGTTGTTTAGGTTCTTAAGCTAAGTTTCGCCGAGTCTAAGTTAAGCACTATTTTTAATTTGTCAAGTTTTACCCAAAGTTCGTATTCAGCGACCCCAGAAGCTCCTCTAGTACTTACCACTGAAATTTATAAAAAAATATTGTTGACTTTCTGAGCGGGCTCGGAAATTTAATTTAGAGCGCGGCATTGGTTATTGTAAAGTCAACATCGCGCTGCGCGCTTGGCTACTTTCGGTCCTCGCGTTGCGTGGTCGATTTAATGTTGAGTGAAATAAGTAAAAATTAAGTACATTACTTATGGCTCTATCATACACTGTCAAGAAAAATTTGGTAATCATAACATAACTATTTTGCTAAGCTGTTTTTGATGTCACAACAAATGGTTATTACCCTAAACTTCTTTTGTTGGTCCAACGAAATATTTCCTTCATCCTCTGTTCACCAACTGGGTCGCCAGAGACCCGGCGTAGGAGAAAAAGACGCCGCACATAGGCTGCATATCCATTCATAGTAACTTTGTTTTTGGCTTTCGTTTGACTGTATTGAAATATTTTCTTTTGCGCCTGAGTAGGGATCCGAATGAAATAAATGGGCATTTTCTGATATTTGCCAATTACTTTTGTAAAAGGAATGTAATGAAAGTTTCGCTACGTTTCATTTCGTCCTTTTTATGTAAAACATAATTGTAACATAATTTTGACAATATGTCCCTAATATCGTTTGGATCTTTCGAGATTTCAAGGTATTTAATGCGGTATGAAGAGAGTTTTGAGAATACTATGGGATCTGAAAGTTTTACTGGGATTTCAAGAGATTTTAGAGATAATATACAAATATATATGTGATTTCATGAAACCTCGGGGGTTCAAAAGAATTTCTAAGAATTTGAAAACATTTCTTGGACTTTTACCAGATTTCCTTGATGACAGGAGGAGATAAAGAATCTTCAAAAAATGATCTCGAAAGAAAACTTTGCCAATTTTACAGAAAATAACCACAAATCTTTGAAACTATTATAATGTAAGAATTTTATGCTGTTACTATTTTTACTGACTGAAAAACCTGTAAATTCAGCAGACTCGCTTTGTTGTGTGAGGGAAAGAAAACATTATGCATTCAAAGAGAACTTACACATAAATTCAAAAAATCGTTTATTAACCTCTTTTTCGTTTATATTACAAAGAACATTAGTATAATTCCAATAAATAACGAAATTTACCATTTTTGAATTAAACAAATTTGTTTTTGATAAAAAATTTTTTTTCATCCTTTAATAGAACCCAGATTTGATTGAGTCCAACAAACTTTTTTCTTAATGGAATAACAAACGGACTCTTCCTGGGATCTTAACAGCTTATAAATTCGAGAGATCCAAGAGATTAGAGAAAATTTCAGAGACTCTATATTGCCATATTTCGACAATGCACTGTAAAATATGGTACTGCTGGTAATATTATTAGTCCTAATAACCATTTTATAATTCCATTAGTTTTATGCCACTACTTAAATTGTTACTTTCATAAATCCAATGGTTACATCAACTAATAAAATGTTCACTTGGACATTAGAATTATTAAAGGTTTCTCATTCGATCACCGAAGTTAAACATCGCATGGCTTAATTATACTCGGATGACGGCCGCCGTACAAAATAAGGTGCATTGTCGGCTTTCATGTTACTTTCACTCTTAAGCCAATAGTAATGCTAATAATACATAATAAAATCTAGTCCATTTTCCGACAAATTCAATTTTCACAACACAAAAGGATTTATGTAAAAGTCGCAATTCAACTAATTTTGATCAAATTTCCACCTACATTTATTCAGGCGAATGGATGATGAGTAATCTTCATAGAAGGTACATTTTTAAATTTTAATTCAGTAAATTTTATTATAATATAATTTGCAAGGTCCCAATTTAAGGGCATGTTGTGTGAGTTCTTTTGCCTTATTTGGCTCGGATGCAATATTTCATGCATTTTATGAGACAGTCATCTTGACTACAGGCGAATATCCATAGAGGCGACAAAGATCCGCAAACGAAATTCTCTTTCAGCCAACTGAAGAGCAGGCTCTTCCCGTTAATTGTCGCTTATTAAATACAGCCCCTCGTGCCCAAGCCTAGACGAGATTGAGAACTCTCAACGAAGATACTAAACCCTTAAAAAGCACCCTTGTCAAAGAAGGCACGATGAAGTATAATGCAAGGATATATACAGCAATGCAAGGATATATAGCAGCAAGTAGTATACGTTTGATTTGTTCTTTAAAAATGAAAGGATAATCTAACATTTGATATGATTGTTAACGAGTGTTAACAAGATTGAACTTCCGGAGTAGATCCGAACTCATCGAATTACGGTGTATTATTGACAAGCGATGCAAGCGGACCAATCAACCATTTAAATTTAATTAATTATCAGGATAATTGAACTTTCAGCTTTCACAGTCCGTCCGCGGGCGATTAACGTGAAACATAATTTTAACTGATAATTTCAATCGTGTGTATCAAAATAAACGGATTTCATACATCGATAAATAATAAACAGTTATGAGCAGGTTTAAAGATTATGAATTACTCGTATCTTTCAGACTTGTCTGGCAATTTGGATGTGATAATAAATTAATTCAACTGCTTTCTAACACTGAATTAGTTAAATTGGTCAAATCGGACTAAGCATTTGCTAAATTTAACTAACGCTCAGTCAAATTGATATAGTTGAGATTATAATTAAGATTAACTACTGACAAGTTTAATTAATTCGTAGTAACATTAATTTAATTAGTGAAATTTCACTGAAGATTAGTAATTATGGACTAAAAATGAGTAAAATTATAACTGAATGAATATTATATTTATGTACAATAATGAGGCAAGAAAAGTAACTGGAGTCTCATAGAGTAAAATAAGTAAAACATCAGTAATATCTGCAACGTACCTCTTTGCTAGAAAATAAATTATAGAGGATTTTATTTTCTTAATAGGAAATAAAAAATTATAACACATTGGAATCAATGATATGGATCAGCTTATCAATGTGCAACTTTATCATGCCTGTTAAAGATATTAAGCAGTGGAAGAATGAACAACAGTCGCGTATCAGTTATCGAGCGACAAAGCTAGAAGCAGCAATGGTGTGAGGATGGTTTGACTGTTGGTGGCTGCACATTGACACATCACCACAAAATTAACACATTCTTCTCACTCCCTCGGTAGCATGACGACAATCACGAAATAATGCGCCCCGTGCTAGCGACAAAACGGGCCGAATGTGTGGCTACTATTGTGGTCTGTTATAACCTCCCCCTCTCCCTCCCCCTCCCACACTAACTCCCACGACCACCCTGCGCTCCTGGCACCCCACTACGCCCACTGTAACCATTAAGTATGTACCGACATATTACCTATACTACTTGGTATTGGTTGACAATTATTAGAGCCGTTTACTCGGACTCCAGTAATGCCCGTGTAATACCAACGCGAATGAAATGGTTCCACTCACCGAATGACGTAGAACCAATGTTGCTCTTTAATCGTTAGTAAATGTCGCAATACCAAAGATAGGGTACAGTTATTTCAAGGTAATGGCAAAATGTCACTCTGATACCACAAGAGTGCATTAACCCAAGAATTCATGTAGTATGCTACTCTATTTGCATATACACCTTAAAAATTCACATTGCAACGCTACATAAAAGCTTTTACTTAAAATGGGTTGTCGTTATTTAGAAGATACTTCAGCAGTTTTCTAAAATAGGATCCAAAACGAAATATTTGTAAAAAGCTTCTTGACATTTACTAACGATTACAGA
>CAKNWT010219866.1:1918-16539 GCA_932066315.1 Andricus coriarius
TCGACGGAAAGTACTAAAAAAATACAAAATTGTTCATTAGTTGTAAACATTGTTGAAATTATAATTATTATTCTTTAAAAATACCAATTTTGTATGGAAAACGGCAATGTAACCCAAAATACTCTAATGAGTTTGAAAATGAAAAATACCAATTATAGATGAAAAGAACAAACATAACATAAAAAAAATTATTTCAAATTAATGAATTAATTAATTTTTAGTAAAAATACCGATTTTCGACTTAAAACTATAACATAACCTAAAATTGTTGCAAATGTTTAATTTTCTGAGAAATATAATGATTTCTCGTTAAAAATGCCAATAATTTGGAGCGAAAAACACTAATATAATCCGAAATGGTTTTAAAAAATTAATCTTGTTCGAATTATAATAGTTTTGGTTTGAAAATGCCAATTTTCCATGTAAAAGGCCAACGTAACCTAAAATTGTAAAAAAATTATGAACTTCTAACTCTGATGATTTTTTGATAATATCCCCATATATTGTATTATCTTATATATTATTAACAATATACTATAAAACTTTATTGTTAATATAAATAAATTTTCTTTAGGACTTCGAGTCTGGAAAAATTTACAATCGAAAAGTGATAATCTGCAATAAATCTTCAAAATGGGCCTATTTGCGTTACGATCGTATAAAATGGAAAACAGATCCAGAAAATCTCGAGGTATAAAAATATAAAAAAATTAAATTGTTATTATTTAGTTATTAAATTATTATTATCTTCTAATTCCAAAAATTCTAATTCAATCATTGTTTTCTAACTTTAAACACTTTTCAGTGCAATAAAATAAGAATTTATTATTTCAGCTTGGTTGTATAATAATTTCCAAAATAATTATTTACCAAAATTATTATTTATTTTTAAATTTTCTAATTTTGTATTTGAAAAGGTAGAAATTGAGAAGGCGACAAGACTCAGGCCGGGTTTGCAGGTACCCCTGACCGTGAAATTTTCTTCTGAGAAAGAAGAGGACATTAGAGCTGACCTAATTTTCTTGACCTTGAGTCCAGAAAATCCAGAAAATTTTCACATTTTTCGAATCAGCGTTCTTTGCCTTCCAAAGAAACCCATACTTTTAATCGAACCAACTGAATTACGGTAATTTATTTCGAATTTTTAGTTTATGTCTGATCGCGGCAATTTTCATGTCGGAATTGGATTTGGCTTAAATTCGGGATATATGATTGGATATTGAAAAAAAATCCCACCAAATATTTTTTGAAATTTCGAAAAAATGACGGACTTATGGGACTTTTGGTTTTTAAGTAACTTTGAAAAAATTGCATACCTTGGATTCTATTTGATTTTGATTTTTTGATGTCTCAATTTATATGTTATAAGATAATGTTTATAAAAAAATTTATAATCATTTTTGAAAATTTGGTTTAAAAAATAAGACTATACTATCAAATAATCGTATATTCTGAATTAAAGCCAATTCCCATTTCAACATGGAAATTGCCGTGATCAGATGACATGGACAATTTTTTTAAATTTTCGTTAAAAAATTATGTAAAATTAAAATCGGGAATTCTTCGGGTGTCGCGATTTTAATTTTAATTTTTACAACAAAATTAAAAAAATGTATTATACTTTTTTTAAGTATATCTTAAGTAAATTGAAATATCAAAAAAGAATTAGAGACGAATCCCATTCCGAGGTGAAAAATGCCGTGATCAGATGACATGGATAATTTTTGAAAATTTTGTTTAAAAAAATTAAAATTGAAAAATCTATAAATTTATTTTTATGGGTATCCCGCATTAGAGCCAAATCCCATTTCGGTACAAAAATTGCCGTGATCAGAGAACGTGGAGTTTAAAAAAATTTTTTTAGCAAATAAATACTAAAAATGCGATAGCAAAAAAAGGCATTTTTTAATTTTTTTTTGTCAAAGGAAGGTAAATGTGACTCTTCTATAAAAAAACAGTAATCCTCAAGCATCCAGAAATTTTTAATTGACTTTCATGGGTATCGCGCTTTTAATTCTTTTTTTTTAAGTAAAAAAAAATATTAATAATTTTTTATACTATTTTGAACAGTATCTTATAACAAGTGAATTGAGACGTCAAAAAGTCAAATCGATCGAATTGAATCAAAGCTATACCATTTTTTTTTCAAAGTTACCCAAAACCTCAAATTCCCATAAGTCCGCTATTTTGTTTAATTTTGGAAAAATATTAGGTGGGATTTTTTCTCACTATCAAATTCTCATATATACCGAATTTGAGCCAATCCCATTTTAACATGAAAATTGCCGTGATCAGATGACATGCATAATTTTAGAAAATTTTGCATAATTTGGTATGTTTGTGAATATTTTATAGAAAACTGTACACTTCAAAAATCAAGAAACTTTTTTTTTTACTTTTATGGGTATCGCGTTTTTAATAATTATTATTTAAAGAAAATTTTTTTTAATTATTATATTTTTTGTTTCACTTTATTTTGAATTTTATCATAGAATAAATAAATTAAATTGTCAAAAATGTTTGTGAATCAATTAAAATGAAAGATAGGGTTTAACAAAAAAGTTGCCCAAAACTAAAAATTCCATAATTTCGTCGTTTTTTCGAATTTTCGAATAATATATTTTTAGATTTTTTTCAATATCAAAAAATCGTATATCCTTAATTAGGGCCAAATCCCATTCTAACATGCAAATTGCCGTGATCAGATAACGCGCATAATTTTTAAAAATTTGTTTAAAAAATTGAGAATCTAATACCCGAAAAAGGTATTTTTTGTCAAAGGACGGTATAAATGTGTATATTTTATAAAAAAATTCTTCAAGCCCAAAGAAATTTTTAATTGATTGATGTGCATCTCATTTTTAATTATTTTTTTTTAATTTTCAAAAATTACTATTTTTTTATTTTATCTTAAACACTATCTTATAACAACTAAATTGAGATGTCAAAAAATTAAATCGATCAAATTGAATCGCAGGTATGCAGTTTTTTTCAAAGATACCCAAAAACTCAAATTGCCGGGATCAGATAAAGTAGATGATTTTTGAAAGTTTTGTTAAAAAAAAATTAAAATTAAAAATTCGATACCCAAAAAAGTTATTTTTTTGAGACCTCAAAAAGTCAAGTCAGTTAAATAATCATAATATGATTGTTCCATCCCGACATGAAAATTGCTGTGATCAGATGACGTGAATAATTTATAGAAACTTGAATTAAAAACAAATAAATTGAGGTGTCAAAAAGTTATGTCAATCATTCAGAACCAAAGATATTGATTTTTTTTTAAGCTGCCGAAAAACTCAAAGACCCATAAGTCTGCCATTTGTTCAAATTTCCGAAAAATATTTGTTGGAATATTTTTTTCACTATAAAATAATTATATATCCTCAATTAGAACCAAATCCCATTCGAAATGAAAATTGCCGTGATCAGATGACGTGGATATTTTTTGAAAAATTTGTTTAAAAAAATTGAAATTGAAAATGCGATATCCAAAAAGGCATTTGTTAGCAGTGGAATTTATAAGTGTGAGTATTTCATAGAAAAGAGTACTCTTCAAGCATCAAGAAATTTTAATTTGGATCTTGTGGGTATCGCATTTTTAATTATTATTTTTTAAATAAAATCATCAAAATTATTATTTATTTTATTTTCAACAGTATCTTATAACAGGTAAATTGAGAGGTCAAAAAGTAAAATCGATCAAATTAAATCAAAGATGTACCATTTTTTTCAAAGTTACCCAAAACCTCAAAGTCCCATAAGTCCGTCATTTTTTCTGATTTTCGAAAAATATTAGGTGGGAATTTTTTTTCACGATCAAATATTCATATATGCTAAATTAGAGCCAAATCCCATACCGATATGAAAATTGCCGCGATCAGACGATGAAATCTTTATTTGACTCTTATGGATTTGCGTTTTTAATTATTTTTTTTTTTAAGCAAATTCGAAAAATTTATTATTTTTTTGTTCTATCTTTTTAAACAGTATCTTATAATAAGTTAATCGAGACTTCAAAAAATCAAATTTATAAAATTGAATCAAAGATATGCCATTTTTTTTCAAAGTTACCCAAAAACTAAAAGTCCTATAAGTCCGCCATTTTTACGAATTTTCGAAAAATATTTTATGGGATTTTGTTTTACTATCATGCAATCATATATCCTGAATTTGAGAGAAATCCAATTTAAAAAAATAAAAATTGCCGTGATCAGGCGATATGAAAATTGCCGTAATCAGGTGACGTGAACTCCATTTGTATTTTTAATATTATAAGTATATTTTTCCATAATAATCTAATAAAATTCCACTTTACAAAAGAAATTATTTTTTATTTTGTTTATAAAAATCGTTTTTAAATGTTTATAGAATGTAAAAAATAGCTTATGCAACACATTACAAAATGTTTTATAATTGGTTTAATGTGAATAATTTAATTAAACAATAATAATATTATTATTGAATTAACTAAATAACTTTTGGAATTAAAAAATATTTTTATAATTATTTATTTGTTTGTACAGATTCCCTACAATGCCAATTTGGAAATACGGTGAATTTGGTCATCTCAAAAATACTCTGACTATTTCCAATTTGGGTTCAAAGCCTTTTTCATTTCGAATCCTAAATGAACCCAGGGGAGAAAGTTTTTTCTGGAACATTTGGGACTCTGGGTGCCGAAATTCTGAATGTAAAATAATTCAGGTATGGAAAAAAATTATTAAATAATAAAAATCTGTCTTCTCTGTTGAAGAAAAAAAATAATTTTGATATCTAGAGTCACTTAAATTTTATTGTAGTTAAACAAATCCGATACAAAAAGAACCATTATTGGCAATATTAATTGAATTTAGAAAAATCATAATAAATAATTGGGAGGACTGACAAATTTTGAAAAATAAAATTCCTGAAAAATAACATTTTCAAAATAGGAAATTCCTGAAACAATAAAATTTCCGAAATATAAATATCCCGAAATGGAAAATTCAGAAAAATAAATTCCGGAAATGATGAAATTGCCAAAATATAAAAATCCCGAATTAGAAAATTCCCGAAACTACCGAATTGTAAAATATTTCACATTGTGAAATTACCGAATTTAATCAATTAAAAAAATGTGTGTTTTTTTAAATTAGTTATTTATTAAGAACACAATAATGAAATATTCAGTCAATAATTTAAACAAGTTAATATCAAACACATTTTTTCTTTCATAAAAATATTTCATTGATGTATTTTTAATAAATGAATAATATTTATTATCAAAAAAATATTTTCATTGTTTGAATTCCGGAATTTTATCATTTTTCGAGAATTTAACTGTGCAGGGAATTTTATTTTTAAGTAATTTTCAGTCGTCCCAAATATAATTTATTTATTAAAAATACAATAATGAAATATTTTGATCAAGGAAAAATTCGGTTTGATTTTCAATTTTTTTAAATTATCATTCAAATATTTTATTATTTTCTACCTAATAAATAAATGATATTTAATAAAAAATAATATATTTCTTGTTTAAATGGGACGACTAAAAAATCCCGAAAAAGTAAATATTAAAAAATTCAAACAATTTTTTAAATTACTTATAAATTAAAAAAATTATTTGAATATTTTCTTTTTCGGGAAATTTCTTTTTCTGGATTTTTCACTCGTCTCACTTAAAGAATTTAAAAAATGTTTTTTTAGTTTACAAATTCTATCAAAATGTTTCATCCAGAAATACATATTTTTTATTTATTGTTATTATATATTCAAACAATAGTTTAAAAATCCTTAAACATTAAAAAAAAAATTTCACTAATGAAAAAATAATTTTTTCATTTATTTAAATTCGGGAATTTCCTAGTTCGGATATTTTATAATTCAGCAATTTTCTCCCGCGAATTTGTAAATGGGCCACTGAAAAATCCCGAAAAATAAAAATCCCGACACTGTACAATTTTTGAATAACAAAATTCCCGAATAATAAAATTCATAAATTAAAAAATTACCTGATAATAAAATTCCCGAATAATAAAGGGACGACTGAAAAATCCCAAAAATAAAATTCCTGAATAATAAAATTCCGAAGCTGATTATAATATTACCGCATTATGAAATTCCCGAATTTAAACAACTAAACATTGTTTATAAATATTATTTATTTATTAAAAATGCAATAATAAAATATTTGAAAAAAATATATCTTTAAGTTTTAATGTTTCTAAAATTATTGTTTGAATTTCAAATAACAATGAATGAAAAAAAATTTATCTAGAAATATATTTTTTTCAATCATTGTTATTCTAAATTTAAACAATAATTTTAGAAACTTTAAACATTAAAAATATATATTTCCGATAATAATATTTGATTATTGTATTTTTAATGAATAAATAGTATTTATAAACAAAATTAATTGTTTGAATGCGAACATTTTCTGGTTTGGATATTTTATAATTTGGCAATTTTCTGTCGGGATTTTTATTTTTCGGCAATTTTAAAATTTCGGTAATTTGATTACTCGGATATTTTCCATTTCAGAAATTTTACAGTTTCGGGAAATTTATTTTTCGAGATTTTTTAGTCGTCCCAATTTTAATAGTAAAAAAATGTTGTTTTATAAAGTATTATTTATTTATTAAAAATACAACACTCAAATATTTTTATCAAAGAATTTTTTTTAAATGTTTAAAGTTTTTAAAAATTATTGTTTGATTTTGAAATATCAATAATTTGAAAAAATATATGTTTCTGGGTGAAAAATGTTGTTAGAAATCATGTATAGATGTAGAAAAATTGCAAAAATCGAATTGTTATTTAAAAAAATTTAAAGTTTGTTTAGAAAATGTTATTAGATTCAGAGAAAATTTAGGGAGAAACTTGTTTTTCTTTCGGGGCACACGTGTTTCAAAATTTATTTTTTATACAATTTTTGTACAATTCTTGTTATTTTAAATTAAACCAATAATTTTATAGAACTTTAAACATTAAATTTTTTTCGAATGTGCAAATATGTGATTATTGTATTTGAAAAAATGAGACATATGTATTCAAAAATAATATTTTTATTGTTAAAATTCTGAAAGTGTTAGTTTGGATATTTTATAATTCGGGAATTTTAAAATTCCTTAAAAACAAAAACTGTTATAGAATTTCCCAATTCGAGATTTTTATATTTTGGCAATTTAACCACTTCTGAAATTTCTAACATTTTCTTTTTCGAAAATTTTACATTTTTGGAAATTACATTTTTCGGGATTTTTCATTCGTCCCGAATAATTTATAAAATAAAAAGCAAGCTAATTAATAATAAACTATATTTGATGAAAATGGAAAAAATTAAAACAAGATGAGAGCGTAAAATTGCAAAGAAACAAATCAGAGCGTTTACAAGCGAATTTTCCAGGCTGACGATTCTGTCCTTGATTTCCATCTTCAAGCTGATGACGAATTAAGAAAAAAAGTCCCGGATGCGTCTTCATCCCAGGAAACAGGAAGCTCAATCGAGCTTGGTAAACACTTTTTTCCATTTTTTTCTATTTCTTTTATTCATAATTCTTCTTATAAAATTTGCTATTTTCAAACACTGTTTTTTTTAAATTCTGTTCTGTATATTTTATTCATAACTGAAATTATTTTAATTTATTTAAGAAAACAATCATAATGCAATTTTTTATTTAAATTTTTAATCCTATATTTTAAAAGAACTTTTTGCAGATTCAAGTATGGTTGAAAATGGGAATGAAAATGAGAAAATGGGAAAATTGCTAGTGGAATTAAAACCAAAATCAAAATTTCAATTAATGATCCAATTCAGGCCAAAATATGTTGGTATGCACCGTGATGCCGTAATTATAGATTTTGAAGAGGCAGGACAGATTTTCAAAAAAGAAGTAATTTGTTTGAGTATATTATTATTTATTTTTTTAGTCAATAAAGTTAATTAAAGTTGAAAAGTGACACTGGTTCTGTTCCGAGATAAATGACAGTATACCAGCGACTGGTCATTTACCGACAGATGGTAATGGTTCGTGTCCGTGCTAAGCTGCCACCAGTCAGTCAAGTAGATTCTTCCCTAGCCGGCATCAATCGAATACATAGTAGTAATCTGCATTACCGACTGCTGATAGGATAGGTAGTAATATAGGTATCTGCTTAATCAGCAATCGGTAATGTAGGTTTCTACTAGGCATACGACTGATGTCGGTTAAGACTTAACAGTACCTTTCCGACACGGACCATTATCATCCGTCGGTAAATGACCTGTCGCTATATTTATTAATATTAATTTTAAATACTTATTAATTTTTATTTTTTTAGGTTGTGAATATTTTTGGAGAAGTTAGTGGTTTAAATATCAGTCTTGATCCAATGATTATCGATTTGGGTACGATAGTAACAGATTCTGAAGTTTATCAACAAAATTTTAATATTGCGAATAGTGGTATGTAGTGTATTCATAACCATGTTTCTTGTTCGTGCTAAAAATTAATAATTATAAGCAATAATTTGAGCTGATTTATAAACTAATAATCAACAATTATCACTTAATTATAAATTTATAATTCAATAATTGATTTTTTATTTTATAAATAATATTTTTTAAACAGGAAATATAAGTATGGCTGTACTATTAAAGACACCAAAACGTTTGGGTAATCAAATCGAAGTTTTTCCAAAATCAACGATCGTCCAATCAAAAGGATCAAGTCTTATAAACGTCCGATTAATTCCCAAAGAAAATATAACAAACCAACGATTGGGGTATGAACTTAAATAAATAATTTATCAATACTTTTTAATATACACGTGTATATAGATAGCGGATTAGCACAACTGTGAAGTTAGCCGACAAACGCAGCTCGGCTCTCACATGAGAACCGTCGGCCCGGCAGAGAGGGGGGCGCGAATCAACGCTCGGGTCCGGCGTGCGCGCGCACGAATGTCGCTCGTCCAACAGGGGTTCTCCACATCTGAGAGCCCAGCTGCGCTCGTCGGCTAATTCCACAGTTTTGCTAATCCGCTCCCTATTAATAATTATAATTCGTTCTTATTGATTATATTTTTGATTTGTATTATAAGACACCAACTTTTAATCAAACGATGGTAAATAATTAATTGGTTTAAAAAGGTACTTTGATCAAACTTCAAGTATTTTGACTATTCCAATACAAATAAAACCGTCGTCACCTGAAGCTCTGAATGCTCCACCATTAATTTTAAAAATTTTGGCTACAGTCACAACTTCACATGCATTGGTACTGAGTAAGAAAAAATTATTTTATAAATATTTACGTGTAAATAATTGATTATAAACTTCCTCAAGTTATGAATTAATTCTTTGAAATTTATTCTTATATTATTATAATTGAATAATTATTTTGGGATTACTGTAAATCCCGAAAAATAAAATTCCCGACACCGTAAAATTCCCGAAATGGAAAATTTCCGAATAATAAAATTCCCGAATTGGAAAATTCGTGAATAATAAAATTAATAAATTAACAAATTACACAATAATACAGGGACGACTGAAAAATCCCAAAAATGAAATTCCTGAATGATAAAATTCCGAAACTGTTTATCATATTACCGCATTATGAAATTCGCGAACTTAAACAACTAAACATTTTTTTATATAAATATTATTCATTTATTAAAAAATCAATATTAAAATATTTTCAAAAAATTATTTTTAGTGTTTAAAGTTTCTAAAATTATTGTTTGAATTTCAAATAACAATAAATGAAAAAAAAATCATCTAGAATTATATTTTTTTTCAATTATTGTTATTCTAAAATATATTTTTGATAATTATATTTAATTTTTGTATTTTTAATGTATAAATAGTACTTATAAAAAATGTAATTGTTTAAATTCAGGAATTTCCTAGTTCGGATATTTTATAATTTGGGCAATTTTCTTTCGGGATTTTTATTTCTCAGTAATTTTATAATTTCGGTAATTTCATTATTCGGGCATTTTCGAATTCGGGAATTGCACATTTTCGGGAATTTCATTTTTCGGGATTTTTTAGTTTTCCCAATTATTTTTAAAGGTACGACTGAAAAATACCGAAAAAGAAAATATTCGAAATAGACAATTGACAAAATCATAAAAATCCAAAATTGTAAAGTTCTAGAAAAATTAAATTTTTACACTTTAAAATTCCCTTAGTAGAAAATATTCGAAATAGAAAATTTCCGAAATTATAAAATTACCGAAAGATAGAAATCCCGAATAGTTTATAATATTACCGAATTTGAAAATTGCCTGTTAATAATATTCCCGACGAAAAATTGCCGAATTATAAAAATTAAAAAATGGTACTTTAATAAATATGATTTATTTATTGAAAATACAATAATGAAATATTTTGGGGATGACTAAAAATTCCCGAAAAAAAAAACATTTCTGACACTGTAAAATTCCCGAAAAATAAAGTTTTTGAAATAGAAAATTCTCAAGGTAATAAAATGGCCGAAATATGTATAAAAATCCCGAATTTGAAAATTTCCGAATAATGAAATTTCCGAATAGTTTGCGCATTACCGAATTTTTCACAGAGTTTATAATATTGCCAAATTAAAAAATTTCCGAATAATAAAATTCCCGACTGAAAATTGTCGAATTATAAAATATCCGACAATGTGAAATTCCTGAAACCAGACAATTCTGAAATTTAAACAATTAAACAAATTGTTTTTTAATAAATAATATTGGTAAAAAAATTTTAATACGGGACTTTTAAATTTAGACAAATTTATGATTTCAGGAATTTTATATTCTTAATGTTATCTTTTTCGCGAATTTTATTTTTCAGAAAAATTTTTTTCGATTTTTTAGGTTTTTAATATTTGTTTTTCGACTATTTTATTATCGAATAATAAATAAATAAAATATGTCTATTAATAAATTTTTTTTTTCTGACTGTCTAAATTCGGGATTTTCAGTGTCAAATATTTTATAATTTGGCAATTTTCTGTCGGTAATTTTATTATTTGGTGATTTTATAAACTTTTCGGAAATTTTATTATACTCGAATTTTCAAATACAGTAATATTTTAAACTGGGCACGAATAAAAAATCCCCTAACAAAAAAATTCCTGAAAAAAATTCGAAATAGAAAATTCCCGAAATTATAAAATCACTAAAATATAAAAATTTGGAATTTGAAAATTTCCGATTGATAATATTACAAATCACTTTATAATTTACAGAATTATTTCCGGAGTTTATAATATGACTTAATTTGAAAATTGCCGAATTGAAAAACATCCAATTATAAACAAAAATATTCATTATCTAATATCCAATATCCGAATTTGAGCAATAAAAAAAATTGATTTTTTAAAAATAATATTGATTAAAAAACAATTTTTTAAATTGTTCATTCCCCATACAGAAAAATTCTCGAAAAAGAACATATTGGAAATAGAATATTCCCGAAAATTTTAATATCTTAAATAATAACATTTCTGATAGTACATAATATCATCAAAATTGAAAATACCTGATAATAAATAATCCGCAAAATAAAATTGTCAACATTATAAAATATTCGATGCAATAAAATTGCCGAAAAAGGAAAATTTCTTATTTATATAATTCACAAATCTAAATAATTTAAAAATGGGTTTAAGAATGAATTAATAATAAATCAATAAATCGCAAATAAAATAAAAAATATTATGAGCAAATATAAGTATTTTTAATTTCTTATTTATTTTTGAAATAACTTTTTAATTGATTAGATCAGGGAATTTCAAAATTCGGTAATATTATAAATTCCGGGAAATTTTATTATGTGGGAATTTTCAAATTCAGAAATATTGTAAACCTTTCGATAATTTTATCATTCGGCAATTTTAAAATTTGGTAATATTATAAACTGTTTAAGAATTTTATTATTCAAAAGTCTTTTAATTCGGAATTTTTATATTTAGGAAATTTTATAATTTCCAGAATTTTACAATTCGGGAATTTCCCAATTCACGATATTAATACTTAGGAAATTTCATAATTTCAGAAATTTCCTATTTAGCATATTTTCTTTTTCGGGAATTTCATTTTTTGACAAAATTTTGTTTACTGTTGAATTTTTTTCAATCAATGTTTAAAAATTTATTTATTGAATTGTTAGTGAATAAAGCATTTCTATTAAAAAAACAATTTTTTTTAATAATTCAAATTCGGGAATTTTCTCTTTCGTGTATATTCTTTTTTAGGAATTTTAGTATTCAGGAATTTTCCAATCCGGGATTTTTATAATTCGGCAGTTTTATAATTTTGGGAATTTTCTATTTCGGATATTTCCCTTTTCGAAAATCTTATTTTTCGGCAAAAATTGTTTTTAAGTGTTCCATTTTTTTCAATTATTCTTCGAATATTTAATTATTGAATTCTTATCTAATAGAGAACTTTTATTTAAAAAAATTATTTTAATTGCTCAAATTCGGGTTTTATTCGGAAATTTTCCGAGTCGTGATTTTAAAATTTCGGAAATTTTATCATTTCGGGAATTTCCTATTCAAAAAATTTTCTAGAATTTTATTTGTGGGTATTTTTCAGTCGTCCCTTTATGAAATCGATTATTTTTTTTATAAATTATGGATGATAATTAATTCCGAAATAATGATTTTTTCTTCAGAACCCGAATTTTTATTTTTGGGACGTGTTCACATTCAGGAATCAGTCATCAGCAATATTTTTTTAACAAATGATTCTCTGATAGTTCAAGATTTTGGTTTTCTAAATATGCCTCCTTATCTTGAAATTCAGCCAAATTATGGATTTGGTAAAATTTTGCCTGGAGAAACAATAAAATTGGATTTAATTTACTCACCCTCTGACAATGATTTCCAAAAAAAGGATGAAAATTCGAGAGAAAATCAGATGTGAGTTCTTAATACTTTAAAATAATAATCTCAAAACTAAAAAGAAAATATAAAAAATTTCGAAAATTAAAAATTTTAGACTTCAAATTCAAGCTATGACAATGGCAGAACTGGTGGGAAATAAAATTCTGATGGAAAGAGTGAAAGCTGGAAAACAGCTACAAATAATAAAAGATTTTCCTGGAGAAAAATCAGAAATTTTTAATCATTTTGAAAACGAAATTCCAAGTCATTTTCTGAATTCAAGAGGAAGCGGTGATAATTTGGACGTTGACTTAAGTAGGAAATCATTAAATTTTCAAAAAAATTGGCTTATTCTCCAACATTTATAATATAACTATTTGATTAAATTTTCAAGATTTTCGCTGACCGTGAATAGCGTCTGAAAAATCTTTTTTGGTTCAAAATTTAACTGCTTAGTTCAAAGTTGAACTAATTTATTGAAAAGTAATTTTTTTGGTTAATGATTCATCATTTTAGTGGATTTTTTTCTAAATTTAACTATTCTGTTAACAATTTCTTAAATTATTTTTCAAACTGAAAATTTTATTATTCCATGTTTGGTTGAACATGAAAATTTAAAAATTAAATCAAATTTTTTTTAATTTCAATTTTTGTTGCATTTTTTATTAAATTTAAAAAAAAAATTTTTTTTTCAAATTACAACAATTTTTATTTTTTTTTCTAGTTGAAAATTTAACTATTTGGTAGAAAATTAATCTTCTTGATAACTGATACATCTTTTTGGTTTAAAGTTCATGTATTTTGTTAAAAATTATCCTTTTTTAGTGAAAATGAATCTTTTTAGTTCAAAATTAATTTCTTTGGCTTGAAAATTAGTTTTTCTCATTGAAAATTAATTTTGTAACTGAAAATGTAACTATTTCATGTTTGAACATCAATTTTCTTTAGTTGAAATTTCTACTATCATGTTAAAAATTCCATTAAAAATTAAAATATTTGGTTGGAAATTCATGCATTTTGTTAAAAATTATTCTTTTTTGGTAGAAATTTAATATTTTAATTTGAAAATTCATTTCTTTGATTGGAAATTAGGTTTTTATTAAAAAATGATATTTTTTCATTAAAAATCTAACCAAATTTTTGTGGAATTTTTTCTTTATGGAAATTTAATATTTTTAGCAGGAAATTCATTTGTACGGTTGAAAATTTATTTTATCTGCTTAAAAACTTATTTTTCTAACTGAAAAATAAATATTCTATTTCTTGTTGAAAGTTTCTCTTTTTTTGTAGAAAATTAATCTTTTTGGTTGAAATTCTATTTTTTTGTAGAAAATTAGTTTTTTTTATTGAAAATTAATTTTTTAACTGAAAATTTAACTACTTAATATTTAAACATCAATCTTCTTTAGTGGAAAATTCTACTGTAATGTTAAAAATTCCATTATAAATTAAAATATATGTTTGGAAATTCAGGTATTTTGTTAAAAATTATTATTTTTTGGTATAAAATTAATATTTTTGGTTGAAAATTCATTTCTTTAATTAAATTAAAATTAACGTTAAATTAAATTTTTTAATTTAACCAAATTTTTTGTGGAACTTTTTGTTTATAGAAATTTAATCTTTTTAGGAGAAAATTCATTTGTATGGTTGAAAATTTATTTTATCTGCTTAACAACTTATTTTTCTAACTGAAAATTAAACTATTCTATTTGTTGTTAAAAGTTTAGCTTTTTTGGTAGAAAATTAATCTTTTTGGTTGAACTTTCATGT
>CAKNWT010219914.1:4507-16429 GCA_932066315.1 Andricus coriarius
ATATTATAGGTCACTATTTTTTTCCATACAAATAAAGCTGAAAAATTCAAAATTTCGAGTAAAAAAATTTTCATCAAATTTTCTTATTTTTTGTTCGTTTTGAGCTTGTATTTTTATGTTACTTTTTAATCTGCAAGTTCTTTCTTATAATTTTATCCTTCATAAAAAAAACTTTATCGATTTGTTTTAGAAATACTCCACATTTAATCCCTCACAAACACAAGCAAGCCAACTTTTTTATTTGTTTTTGTGTCTAACAATACTTAAACAAGTAGAGTTTTAGAAATCTTAAATATTCCATTAAAAATTGTATTACATTATTAAAAACAATTTCTTTGGACAAATGCTTCAGTTTGTTGTAGAAAAAAGTTATTTTTCCTTAGAGTCTTTGTAATTTATTATTAGAATGCTATATCAACGGAAAATGTTTATAATATGAAAATTCATGAATAATTTATGAAGCTTTAAACAATATTATAAACCATAAAGTTTCATGGGCATGCCAACTGATATAGTAGAATAGTTAACATTGGGAGGAGAATTTTTCATTAAAATATGGTTTTTCATGAAAAAAAGTTTAACTTTTGGTTGCCTGAACAATTAGTTGAAGACAAAAATAATAGCATCTTTCGATTTCACGGGAAATATGATGTAGGTTCCATGTGTTACACAAATTTTCCTCAGCCCTATTCCTTGTGTAACATAAATAAACAATTACATCGTATACTAGTTGTTTACATATTAGTTATACTATATAAAAAATGGGTTTGAAAACAACATTATCTAACACATGGACTCTACGTATTTTCCCCCGTAGAATCGAATGGTGCTATTGCCATTTTTTTCCTCGAAATTTTGAATTTTTTTGGCTTCATTTTAATAAAAAAAAAATAATACTGACTTATACCTAACTCTTATAAGATTTATTAAAATCGGTTGAAAAATTGCCAAGCTATCGCATTTTCAAAACAATCTATCAAGAGAATTCTGACATTCTTAAATATTTTCAAAAATATTTTGCCATAATATCTAATTCATCGAAAACTATTATTTTCTTCAATTAAAAAAAAAAATTTATATCAGGATAATTTGCAATCTGCTTTTCAATTGCAGTTTGAAAAATTAATCTATAATTTAATTAGAATAATTGAAATATGACTGGAAACCATATTCTTTTTAAAACTGTACTGTTGTCAAGTTGTCTCTAACCAAAAATTTCATCTAAAATATAATGTGACAATTTTTTTAATTTTACTATTATTCCAAATTAAAATATCATTGGAAAAGTTGTATATTTTACTCCCTATAAATATAGATAGGTTTTAAATAAAAGACAAAGAAATAACTATATTCTTAATGCGACGATTTTGCGTTCCAATAATATGGTCTTAATTAAGAACAGTATTGATTCGAGATAGTCTCGATAATTTCTCAATTATATTACACAAAAGTACTACATATTTTTATTGCTTCAGTTTTTAAAACAGTTTCAAATTACTTCAATTTATGCTCTTTATGGGGACACTTTTTTACGTTTAGAGACGTGCGACAAAAAAAAAGCCTAGGGCACACCTGCGAGCGGATAAGTAAGGAAAAAAAGGTCGAGAACCACCTGTTAGAAAAAAGTGTTCGTGCCTAGGGGTGGGGAAAAAACATCCCACCCCTAGGGAATCTGGAGTGGTGGCGCGGCGCGTGCCGTGAGAGGTAGGATCGTTTACGGACAAGTGTTGGGGATACGTGGGGGTTAAGTGGTCCACATTTTTTTCGCCTACTCTACCTACTGCCTCAGCAACCCGGGGCTACAAATGGGGTGTAAAAGAATGCCGGAAAAAATGTTTGGGGTGCGGTCGCCTGCATTGTCGTTTCACGCCCTGAGGGTGTGAGGCGAATGTGTCTCTTAAGGTTCAGTTTATTTATTTTCCTACCCGCTCTTAAATTAACGCAACATCTAAATTCTAAAAGATCAAAACACCTTCTGAAAACAACAATTACTAATTTTTTATAGTGAAATGTTCATTATAATTATTATATTTAATAAAATAAATACTACTACTTCAATATTCAACTCAAACGTAAGTATTCATTTATTTATAATCTTATTTTCACACCTACTCTTAGATTAACACAACACTGAAAAAATAATTAATTGGGCCAAATATTCAGTTAGTAAGATATGGTACTGCTATTTTATTAGTCGGTACAACCATTCCATTAGGTACATTGACAATTCAATTAGGGCCAGAAACTAAGAAAATTGTTGTATTAAATAATAAAATAGCAGTATCATATCTTACAAATTAAATAGTTGGCCCAACTACCCATTTTTTCCAATGAAGATAAGAAAACTACTTCCATAAACGACGTTTTTAAAAGTTGTTATATTAAAATATTTATTATAAATATTATAAGTCATGTTCTAATAATTGATATTTCAATATTTATTTCAAACCTATAAATATACTACTGGTCCGATTGATAGAAAAAATTATTTAATTAAAGCATATATTTTATTTGTCATATTATTAGTTACAATCTTATACAATAGAATTCAAATAAATATTTGAATACAATTTTTGTGAAAAAAATTAGTTTAAATTGTTTTCTAAGAATATATTTAAATATAATAATAATAAATAGAAAGACCGGACTCCAAGGAACATTGTTGTACGAAGTCTCTCGCGTAAATATCCCGCTCTTAATTACCTTATGGCATAGAAGGAACAGGAGTGGATGACGTACACGTTCCAATTGCGTCGGGATTGGTTGCTTTAAGCTTAAGGAACCATTATTGTATCTTCCAGAGCCTACAACTTCTTAAATAATATTAATAAATGAAATAATAAAAATTGAATAAAAAAATCAATTAAAACCAAATTTGTCTTACTTTAAAAATTTTTTTAAATTAAAAAAAAATTTATTGCCTACAATTGCAGTGTTCATAATATTGTTCTTTAATATTTATGTATTGTTCATAAAATAAAACTACACATTTTTCGGCAACAAAAATTTGTTAAATTTAAAAAAAATGATTGACAAACAATTTTGAATCTTCCAATCAAAAAGCACATTTTTTTCTTCATAACTGTGTATGTGGAAATAACATGAATTTTAAATTAAAGCTATTTAGGAATATAAGTACGAAAAGTAAATTAAGAATAAATATTATATTTCCAGTAAAAAGAACTGACATTTTTTTTTAATAATTAATTATTATGCCAATATGCATGTATTATATAAAAGGAAAGTCAAAAGTAGAATTTACGCTTTTAAAGGGGTCTATATTTTCTTACAGAATTTATATTTGAAATTAAAAATTCAAAATGATTCCGGAATAAATCAAACTTTTTTCCAATATTTTATACGTGTGAAAAAAACAAACCCTTAGCTCAGACTCAAACCACTCTCAGATTCGGTCGCGACTGGTGACGCCATCAGGGGATTGAAGGCGGAAGCAGAATTTACAGGCGGCTTCACGAGAGCAGAAATTTCTTTCCAGTTTTCCACTAGATTTTTTTAATAAATTATATATAACTAAATAAACAGGTATTATTTATTTCGTCATATACATTTGAAAATTTCTTACAACTAAACACTTAGATATAAATCAAACTAAAATCTTTTTTAAACTAAGGGATTTAATAGCAAACGGATCTCATTTTAAGATATACTATTAAATTGATTAATATATTCCTTCATTTAAATGAGGGACTATTATTATCGTTAATCGATTTTGCGTTTTTTCTAGAATCTTTGTTTTTGTTAAAATTATGATTTTTTTAAGAAGAGATTTTTTAAATCCGGAATGCTATTAATGATTAATTTTAGAATTGTTGTTAAATAAATATAATATAAAAGAGTAATTCTCTACTATAAAAAATGGAACATTGATTAACTACGTAGGACCTAATTGATCTCAATTTTTTTTATTTGTTTGAATTGTAATAATATAGAAACTATCATTTATTGATCTCAAAATTAAAACCTACTTTGTCTAAGAGATAATAAAAGTCAATATACACCCATGATTCAACTGGAAGAAAGTTTCAGATTTAAGATTTAAAAAAATATTAAAATTATTATTTTTACTCTTCATTGACTTGTTTAATTACTCAATTTTTTAGACTGTTTCTTCGGTTTTATGTACTTTGAGAAAACAATACATTTTGAATAGTTATGAATTATTTGATGATTGCTTATTATTATTTATCATCCATTTAGGCTTATGGAATTTTTAGGCTTCGCGTCCAATTAGGCGCTCGTGATTTGTTCAGGTGAAAGTGTAGGGGTCGTTTTCGGGGGTTGTTGAATATTAGTATACGGTTGGGAATATAACTTGTGGGTTTTTAAAGGTGACTTCTGTGATTGTTTCAAATTTCTAAATTTGTTCATTGTTTTGTGTGGAGGCAGTTGGAATTTGTTCAGGTAAAAGTGTTAGAGTTAGAGGGTTTCTGAATATTATTATGGGGTGCGTTTTTCCTCCTCTTAGGAATTAAGAAATAGAAAAAAGGAGGTGAAACCCGGGACCCCGTTACACCGATATAGATGTTTTTTTTCACACACATAAGGGTTAAGCACCGTTTGGCTCGGTTATACACGGATGGAGGCCACGGTGCAAGATTGGATGTGATTATTTACACTCAAAATAAATAAATACTAAATATTTTATAAATACATAATAAATATTACTATTTATTTTTGATAATGTAAATCGCTTGCTAATAGAAACACTTTTTAATTTTTTCACAAGAATTAAAAATTTATTTTTTATAATAAAAAATCCTTTTTTTCTGAGTAATTTGAGACTATATTAAATTTTGTAAGGCATAAGATAAGCTAAGTACAACTTTTAAAGGGAAACAAATGCTGGCACGTTAAATCTTCATGGAAGTCTGAAGGACCACATTAATGTTCAGGTAACCATGTAAAACCATGCTTACTTATCTCGGTGAAAACAGCCCGACGATGAAGAGGCAAAGCGGATGCAAGAGGGGATCCTATGGTATATTCGAGGAACACTTTGTTTTTAACGAAAATTAACGGCCTTCGTCCGAGATTCTGCAGATGCTCCAACGTAATCTAATAGTCGGCAAAGTTACTGCGTGGGGCCCCATGGCTTTTTCTAATTTATTATTTTTGCCATTGCCAGCCACCAGCCTCTACCGTCCCACACTCAGACACGAGAGTTATTTTCTCATCATTTATGTTATTATTAATTCGTGGACAGACTTTCTGAAAAATGGGAAAAGTGCCCCAAGGAATTTCATGAATTCTCCCCCATTCCGCTCTCATTTCGGAATTAAAAATATTCATCTAGTGAAAAAGAGACAACAAAATTCCCAGGCATATTGTACAATTTTGTCACTTTCTCAGTTTAATTAAAAACTTGATAAAATTGTTTAAATTTGGATTCCCGATTGGGATTGGTATCATTTTTGTTAAAAATCTGCTTTACTTGAAGTTGCTGTATGCCATAAATTAAATTTTTAAATAAATCTGAACGTTCTCCCTTTTTTTCTGGAAATTAGTATTTTTAAACAGGAATTTCAATATAAAATCATAAAGTATCCAAGAAGACTTGAAATATCTAAAAATTTTAGGTTGTGTAACTTTTTTCGATGGTTAATTAGCATTTTTAGCCGAAAATCATCATCAAAATGCTCAATTTTCAACAATTTGATGTTGCGTTAGTGTTTTACATCGGAAATAAGTGTGTTTTTAATAAAAAATTATTAGATTTGAAAGATTTTAATTTTGTTAACATTTTGCATTTTTCGGGTTTCTTTGCGTTTTTTTAACCGCAAATTGACATTTTTAAACAAAAATCAATAGAATTTAAAGGTGATTTTTTTTAGGTTACGTTAGCATTTTATACTAAAAATTGGCATTTGAAAACTTAAATTATTTTAGTTCGAACAAGATTTGCAATTTATGAACAGTTTCATGTTATATTAAAGTATTTCACAGGAAGTTGGTTATTTTAATGAAAAATGATTTATAATTTCGAAAAAGATTTACAATTCTGAACAATTTTCTGTTCTCTTAGCTTACGCTATATTATATGTTGGTGTTGTTCGGCGGAAATTATTTGTATTTTTAATCTAAAATAATTAAATTTTGGATTATGCAAGTTTCTTTTTCAAAAATGTTAATATTATCAATTTAAAAAAAGGATATCAAAGAAGATTGATAACTTTAAAAAAATGTTGTGTTATTTTTTCTTTTTAAACCGCAAATCGGTATTTTTGCTTATTTCGATATAGATATAAAAATTAAGTTCAAAAATAAATTTTTAAACAATTTGATGTTATGTTAACATTTTTCACCAGAAATCGGGTTTTTAAACGAAAGTAATTAAATTTAAAACAAGATTAAGAATTTGGAATAATTCTTAGTTATGTTATGTTACTGTTGTTTGTCAAAAATTAGTACTTTTAATGAAGAAAATTTATCATATTACCATTATTTTTCAGATTCTTATTCAGAATCATTAAATTCACCATTTTTGTACCATTCTTGGTTTTGTTGGCGTTTTATACCAGATATCGGTACTTTTAATGAAAAATCATTTCAGAGAAGATTTACAATTTCGAACAGTTTTAGAGCATATTAATGTTTTTCGACGAAAATTGCGTTTGTTAATAAACAAGCATTACATTTCAAAAATTTTCAACTTTAAAAAATTAAACTATTTAAACTAATAAAACTAGCGAACTAATACCAAAATTAAACATTAATCAAAAGTTTCAGATTGGTCTGCATTTTTTTTTCAAGATACGAGGAACCAAAGTTTTCTCTTTGCTTCACCTGTCAGTAGATTATTTGAATCTTTTCAGGTGGATTATTCCTAATCTATAACTGATAGCGAAAAATGTTCAAGACAAAAGTTAAATTTGTAATTGATAAATGATTAATGGCGACCTTTTTTTTGACCTTGAGAGTTGAAAATCTAGTTAATTAGATAAAAAATAAACAATTTAACTTATATGTTAATTTTTGACCCTGAAAATGTTTTTCGAGGCTTATTTGGATCAATGCCTCATGATAAACTAACTTTTAGTATAGAGTGGAAGCCCGAATTCAAGGACGCACAAATGGGCGAATTCAGACTTATTTTTGCGGTCACTCTTTGGTTGTCATCTTCATATTGCATAAAATCATTCTGAAATTAAGATATCAGTTTGCATCAATTGCCAATCATATTATACCTTTTTATTATTTCAGGTTAGAGATACGATGCAATACAACAATTTTGTATTAATAATTTAAGAAGACGCTTCGCTAAATTAAAAAATTATATTTTTAAATAAATAAAATTATACTTAAATTTTCAAGTTTTTTAAATTTAATGGCTTGAATGTTAAAACCTTTTAATTTGATAATCGGCCTTTGAATTTTTCCTTTGAGCGACCAAATAAAAAAAAGTATGAAAATTCAATCTTGATTAAGTTTCTTCACATTAGGAACGCTTCAATTAAAAAATCTTTCATATGAGGATATTTGTGAAGATGAACCTAAATACTTTACTTAGAGGAGGTTTGTAATTCACAAATAACTATTAATCTTTCCATCTATTCACATCTAACCCCCTTGCCCACCAAAATTAAAAGGATAAAAAGTTGTTGACGAAATTCAGTTTCAATTTCTTTAAATTTGATCCTTGAAACGTAAATTTTTGTTGTAAAAAATTATACCTTATAACCCTGAGTGCACAACTACTTCAGTGACGCACCGGTACAACTGGCGTTACCAAAATTGGTAAAAAATTTCCAAATTCGCAAATATAGGAAATATTCCCTATGAGGTTGAAAATTACATCAATGTTTTAAAATCATGCTTTATCGTACCCAAAATATTGTTTACAAATTAACAAAAAAAAAATATTTTTCGGATTTAGCTAATTGAAGCACTAAAAAGAAATTGCTTCAATTTTAGACTCCACGGGAAAAATTGCCCGAATGGTTGTTCTTTATAATAATTTTTATATCAGAATCAGACTAAATACTCTGATGATCAAAATAACAAAACATTAAGTTTAAATACATTAAGAGGAATCGATCAATAAGAAAGTGGTTTGTCGGAAAGGGGTCCATTGTTAAGGAAATTATCATCAAACCGCAGCATCACGAACGACTTGACAAATGAAGTTGAATCATTTTGAATCGTGGCTCCACCCTTAATATTGTCACATATCCTATGTTTGTCCCACCCCCTAGATTTATAACATCGATGAGAAAATCCCTCGTTAAAATGGACCAAGCCATCTTGCTGGATATCCGTTAGCGATCGATTTAGCAATCTTTCCTTCCATTAGGGAGGATAATAGTGCCATGTTGTTACACAAACACCCTCCCTGGTATTACTATCCACGTCTTGGGTTCCTTCACCCTCAATTTCAAACCGTCTATACTTATTATTGTCGTTACGTAAATGTTATCTCAAGGGATCTATTGAAACTACGATCTGCTACGCAATTCCCTTTGGAGTCATAAGCCACACTTCTCATAGGTTTTTTTTCATAAATTAAAAAGGAAATTTCTTTATTTTACTCTGATTTCGGAATAGCTATATTTATGTAGATTAACATTTTTTTAATGATCGCGAAGTACCTTCTTTGTGAATTTAAGGGGATATTAAATGAAAATTTGATGAATGATAAATAAACTACAGATCAGGATACAGCTTTAGTATTACTCTATTATGTTTGTTATCTAATGTTAATATCGCTGATAGACACCAGATACTTAGACACTTAGATATCTTCAAAAGACATAGGACAAAGTTTTAAACTTGATAGAATTTCAATAAAAAACATTCAGATGTATTAATTTATAACTTAGAAGTATCCCAGTTTGAAAGAGTGGTAAAATTTAAAGCTTATAAATCTTTCACTCCTCCTAAATTCGCTAAGCATATTTAAAATATGTTTCAAAGCAAACTGCTTTCTTTCTTCGCTTTTGATTTTTATTTACGTAAATTTAAATCCCATCGAAACACTACGTGTTTAAAATTCCACCAAACATCAATTTTTGTTGATGAAAGTAACAAAATTATTGATTAAACTAATTCATTGAACTAATTCCTTTGATCACAAAACACTTCTGCTTATAAAATGTTTACTATTCATACTTGACAGATTTTTTTTTTCTATGGGCACCTGTCTCTTAGAATTTCTACCAAAACCAAACATAAATTTTGATAGGCATTATATAGGCATGCCATTCTATAGCGTTAATCCTCTCCTAAAGATTTTATCTATGACCGTACCTAATATCACCAAAATTCAGTGAGCGTAGAGGAAATATTTTCGATGAGCCTGTGGGAAACAGGAAAGGGTGGCTAGGTTCACCGAAATTCGGTGAGTCTAGACTAAATATATTCGGTCTCCCTAGACAGTTCGTGTATCTATCATCAATATTATATCAGCAATATGAAAAATAGATAACAAACATAACAAGCGACTGCTGAAAACTAACGGCTAAAAACGAACTGCTAAAATAATTAAAAATATTTGTGCTACATGATGACATCCGACTATAAGAAAAGTTTGAAGTCGATAGAAAGAAGCTGTATCTTCATATGTATTTCAAAAATCACGTTTTCTCTTTTTCTTTTTTTAATAGATGCAATTTTGTACTTATTTTTTCAAGCAATATGTAAAATTGTAGAATAGGACGCAGTTATGAAGGCTTTATGAACAATGAAATACAATTTTATGCTGTAGTCGACTTTTGGTTGAACTTTTGATTTTGATTTTTCATTTATCAAATTTTCAATAAACATCCCCTTAACTTTACAAAGATCGATGATAGGTTGGTGACTGCATATTTTGAAAGTGGTTAACTTTTTAATACACATTCAAACCTAACTCTGATGTACGTTTATGGATTATTGTCTCCTAAAAAAGCATTATATTTACCCTCATCACAATTATTATTATAATTATGAGGCAATGCATTTTAAATTCATTAAAACTAATTTTAGAATAAGATGACGTTTTTCAAAAAAAAAGTTTCAGTTCATTTGGTAAAAGCCCGTAAACTGTGCCTTTTTCTGCATTTAAAAAATCACGTTTTTAACTCTTCTTTTTTCAACGGATGCCGTTACGAAATCTTTTGTCCTGATTATTAAGTTAAATAGTAAAATGGAATGTGATTGCCAAAGTATTAAAATCAAAGAAATAGAATTATAGCCTGCCAAAAACATTTTGTTAAGTGTTTGATTTTAATTCGGGTATAGCGCATTTCTTTGATTGTAAATTAATATCTTCCAAAATTACAGAATCTTTACGATATCTAAAAAATTGACTGAGGCCGACGAAATTTTCTCCTGAAGAACGGACTGGTTTACTGAAAGATTTTGATGTACTGAAAATATCCTAACCTAAAAGTGAAAAATTGCCGTTTCCAAGCGTGTTTGAAACAATTTACAACGAGCCGCGATTTTTTTCCTTAAAACTGCTTACACGCCATCGTTTATTACTCCTTTTCACTTCTTCTTTCATTTCCACATGGGATTATCCCGAATCGACTCTTTTCTCAAAAATATGGCACCTAAAAATATGATACTAAAAATTTCTTCTTTTTCGGCGTTACTAAAAAGTTTTAGTGATCTTTTTATTATTTTTACATTATATGAGCAATTTTTAAATAGAATTCAATTCTGGGTGCTGATATTTGAGCCAATTAAGATTCTAAACAAACTTGTATTTCTGTCTGAATTATTCTTTCGCTTAAAGTACAGTATCAATATGGTTTCAAACTTATATGGCCAGGAGGTTTAAAATGTTTTTAAACAAATTTTTAAAAATTGCAAAAGCCATCTTTGTATAACGTACATTCTAAGAAAGTTACAGCGATACGCGCAGATATCAGACACTCTCAATTATAAATTAAAAAGTCAAAAATGTGTTCTATCATTGGCCTTACTTAACTAAAAAAAATCAGCCCATAATAGCTACCCATTTTATTAAAAATAATCTACGGTTATAGATATCACTCTTGAGTAGTAAATAAATATCATCAACAACGTTCAATATTTTTGAATTTAAGAAAATATCTCTCGTCGTTATCATTATTAGGTAACAATTCTCTTAAAGCCAAAATAATATATTCAAGTTTCGAATATACACACTAATGAATCCCAAATAATAATTTGACCATATTTAAAAATACTTTAATCTTTTTTCTGTATTTTTAAAAGATTAAAAAATTAGTGCAATATTCTCAACTTTTATATATTTTTTTTTCAATGAAGCTTGCAACGAATTTCCTGTTTTTCCTGGTCAAGTGGCCACTCTGATAATGCTGCGGTTTGTTGATAATTTCGTCAACAATGGAGCCCTTTCCTCCAAACAACTCCCATATCGATCGATTCCTCTTAATGCATTCATGCACAATGGGTTGGTTCTGCTTTCATTCCATTTAATTATAGCACATTATTACAAAATATGACCAAAAATAACATGCAAATTTTGTTACGGCTTAATTTAATTTAGTTTGTGATATTATATTATACTATATCATATACAAATTTCCTATATTTTTAATCATTTCAAACTGTCTCAGTTACAAATTTTAGATGTTAAGATTATTTCAATGACAAATAGATCAAAAATAGCTGCGTGGATGAATTATCTTTCACATATTAAGGAGAAAGGAAGATACTCGAATTGCAATTTTTAATTTTAAGTAGAATGCTTAATATTCAATAGAAAATATATGTATAATCTATAATCGTATTTATTTGGATTAAAAAAAATTTTCGAATCGCTAAATTATTTTGTTCCTGTTTATACAGGGTGTTTTTTTTAACTTGAGACAACGAAATATCTCAAAAAATACGCATCCTACGGAAAAAATGTCTGGAATAAAAACTTTTTATTTTCGAGGGGGAAAAAAGATTTGTTAAAATTTACCCCACCCC
>CAKNWT010219920.1:987-16351 GCA_932066315.1 Andricus coriarius
AAATTTCAACAAATTCAAAAATAAATATGCAGATTATTAAAGATATTGAAACGAAAATTAGAAGTTTTCAAGTTTTTTGAGAGGTTTCAAGACAATAAATGATTTTTCTTAAGATTCCTTGGCAAATTCTATATGATTTTTTATTTAAGAAAATTAAATTTTGAAAAAAATTAAAAAGATTTGAAAACATTTCAAGAGATTTCTAAAAATGTTGAAAAAAATTAAAAAATTTTAGGGCGATATTTTTATTTTTAAATATTTTTAAAAATTTGAAGAAAAATTGTGTCAGTTAAAAAGATATTTAGGATGGTTTTAGAATTTGTAAGGATTTCACGATTTGAAGATTCCTGAAAAATTTAAAAATATTTTTATCCTTCTTCCAAACTTCTAAAAGTTCTAAATATCCTTTAAACTGAATCCATTTTTTCTGAATCTTGTGAAAAATCCTGTGAAATAAAAAAATTTTCTCACAATTTTTATTTGACTCTTTATCTCAAGTCTTTAAAAATCTTTTTGAAATTTCCTTAAAAATGTTCGGAAAACGATAATTATATAACTTTAAAAACATACAGATAATACTTATTTTCTTGTTCTGAGATCTTAGAATGTAACATTGACTCGAATGCAAGTATTTAAAAACTTTTAAGAAATGAATAGCTATTCGAAATTTGTATTTTTCATTAAAATTTTTTTTTTCCCCCAAATCGAAAAACTACATTGATTGATGATGCTAGAAGAACTAAAAAACGTATAAAACTTCCTTGCTGTAATTGAAAAATTGTTTAATGTTCTAGTTAATAACGTTTAATACATATATAATCGATTTTTATTTAAGTTTTTGTATCGTTTATTATTTTTATTATATGTTGTAATTATGCTATAAGTATGCTATGCCATAATTTGTGTGGTCGCAATTGGTTTAACCCTCAAAAGGCACACTAGTGCAAATTTGCATCGGAAAAATTTTCATTTTGCTGGCATTTACGGAGGCAATTAACATTGGAATAAAAAACAAATTCGCACTAGTGTGCCGTTTACGTATGCTGGGTTGAAATGTGCCGTTTGAGGATTAACCATTACTGACAATGATAGTTTAATTCAATTTCTGTTACTTTGTGTAAGCTTATAATTGCATACCTAACCACGTGAGTGCTTGCATGAGAATAACCGGAGGCTCCATAGGTAGAAAAGGAGTGATTAGATAAAGGATGAAGAATGGTAGCCAACAGGCCACAAACCCGCCTACAACCACCGCTAAAGTGCCAGCAGTCTTTGTTTCCCTGGTTACCCTGTTGATGCAACTATGATGATTAGTACGAATAGTTCCAAACTTCCGGCATG
Organism: Andricus coriarius; assembly: GCA_932066315.1. Classification (NCBI taxonomy): domain Eukaryota; kingdom Metazoa; phylum Arthropoda; class Insecta; order Hymenoptera; family Cynipidae; genus Andricus; species Andricus coriarius. Next base: position 2,329 of record CAKNWT010219920.1, read on the forward strand.
TACCCGCAACCTCAGATTGGTTAGCAGTCTTATCGCAAGTGTCACTAGTGCCCTCCAAAGTAGTATTTACATCTGTTTTTTTCTTCTTTATTATGCTCTTCGTCCGTTTACTCTGAAATCATTAAAATTTATTTAGAATTTTATAATCGTGTTATAGCAGCTTCGCTTACGGGATGTACTGGTCTACATCATCAATTCACAATCGATTGTGCTTATGATTTACACAAAATTTCTAAATCTTTTGCAGACAATAGCATATCAATAGACAAAATTATACGTCTCTTGCCCTGTTCTATTGAAGAGAGTGACATCTAATTCGATCATCAATCTTTGACTTCAAAAAAGGAAACTAGCTGCAAAAGTTGTTGTTTTTCGAGAAACGATTTAGCCGATACGAAATGGCAGAATTCACTGCTTCTTGTTTCTCGAAAGTATCTCGTCAGTTTACCTGATTCTAAGGAATGTCTTTACTACTTAATGACCATGAGGATAAAATCAATTGATTGTAGACTTATCTCTGAAGCATGTTTTACCATTTTTTACCATCGTATCATAAAGTTTAAATCCTACAGCAAACGCAAAATGATTATGAACTTTACTAACATGATGTTAAGTAAAACTTCATATTACTAATGGATTGCTATTTAAAAAGGAGAATGAAATATCTGCATTATTACTCTCACGATCAACCTGAAAGGAAAGGGTTGAGCATGGTTTTCGTGATGGCCAGGGTCAGCCTGAGCTACGCTTAGTAAATATATGCATATTTTCTATATAGTTGACTGCATTCTTTTTTGTATGTTACGTGACGACATTTCCGGATAGGAAAATTTCGTATGTTTAAAACGACTGGGAGCAAATGATTTTTAAAAAAGTTTTTGTATGTATAGTATGTTTATCTGGCCTCACGGTCCCTATGGGATAAAATATAGAGACCCAAGGGTACTTTCTGCCACGCCCATAGTTACTTTTTTCGCCCTCAAAGGGTAACAAATTCAGGATAAATTCGCAAGACTACAAAACAATGGAATTTCAATTCAAAAGAATTCAAATGAATTGGAAAACATGTTTAAAATTGAAAAGAATCCATTGATTTCCGTAGAATTAGAATGAATTTAGACAAAATTTAAGTGAAGCGAAAAGAGTTCAGTGAAATTCATGAAAATTCAAGGTGAATTAAAAAAATTCGATAAGAATTTAATGAAATTCATGAAAATTCAAGGTAAATATAGAAAGATTCAAGGAAAATTAAACAAAAATTTCAAATCTCTTCAAATCTTTGAAACCCTACTAATTTATAATCAAACCAGAATTCAAATGATTTGAAAATAATTTAAAAAATCGAAAAACTTCCATTGATTTCAGTAAAATTAGAGTGAATTTGCAGAAATTTATAAAAATTCGATGAATTGAGTAATTTTAAAATGAGTTTAGAAAAATTGAAGACAATTTAAAAGAATCTGATGAAATACCTAAGAATTTAAGGTGAGATTTAACGACTATGAATTGAACCAAAACTTTTTAAAAATCCATTGGCTTGAGTAGAATTGAGTGAATTTAGAAGAATTCAATTTAAATTAATACGAATTCAGGGCGAATTCCAAATGATTTGCAAAAAAACATTTGAAAATCTCTTCACATCTTTGAAACCCTACTAATTTCTAACTAAAAAAGTGATTATTGATTACAAAACAATTCAAGAGAATTGAAATAAATTGGAAATAATTTTAAAAATCCCTTTATATTTTTAAAACCCTTTGGAAATCCCTTAACATTGTTTAAATCTCTTGAGAATGCCTTGGAATCTTTTTTAATACCCTAAAATATTTCAAAGTCTTTAAAACCTCTTCAGACTATTTAAATAAATAAACAATTTCCGGGGATATTTCAAAGTGTCCTGAAACATTTCAAATCCTTTGAAAACTTTTGAAATTCCTTGAAATTTTATCAATTGAATTAAAAAAATTCAATTGAATTCCAAAAAATTTAAAAAGAATTCAGAATAAATTAATAATAATTCAGGGTGAGTTTCAAAAACTAATGTCAAAACTCTCCAAATCTTTGAAGCCTTTAAAATCAATTAAAATATTATTAAATCTCGTGAAATTCTATGAGATCTGGCGATACTTGCTCAAATCCTGTAAAATTTATTACAATACATTGAGAGCGTCAAAAATCCCCTAGAATCATTGAAATCCTTGGAAACCTTTTAAAATCCCGTGAAAGCTTTTAAAATATCTTACAACCTTATAGGTCCTGTAAAATCGTTCCATATCTTCAAATTATTGAAATTATTAAAAAATTACTTGGAATCTTTTAAGATTTCCAAAAATACATCAAATCCTTTGCAATTCTACGAAATACCTCACTTCTCGAGGATAAATTCTTTGAAATCCACTAAAATATTATAAAATCCCGTGAAATTATATGATGATATTTCTTGGAAAATCTATTAAAATACATTGTGAGCTTTAAAATCCCTTGAAATCATTAAAATGCTGGGTAAATCTTATAAAATCCTAAAATATTTTAAACGCTTTGAGATACCTTCAAATTATTGAAATTATTTAATAATAATTTCTTGGAAAAGTTCAAAATTCCCTAAAATATTTCAAATTAAAAGCTGTTGAAAGTATTTTAGAAGTTTTAAAAAATAACCTAAAATCTTACAAATCTCTTAGAATGATTGAAATCTCTTTAAAAAATTTGGGAATCTTTATAAATATCCTGAAATATTTCAGAAGAATTCAAGACACTTCAGAAATAGGTATAGACATGAATTAAATAGTGATTAACCCATGAGTTAATTTACTGAAAGAAAAGTGAGTAATGTGATGTTTTCATTTGAAAAAGTGACCAAAAACTGATATCTCTCTTTTTCAAAATGCTTGACTCTTGGAAGCTTTGATCTTTTTATGAACTTTTTTAAAGTCCCATTATGGGCTGCAAATAGGGTACCATAGGGACAAAGTCTTGTAAATTGGGTACTTTAGGGACCTTAACTGAATATAGGGTACAATAGGGGATATAGGGACCGGTCTGTGAGGCCTGTGTTTATGATCTTCCAGGTATGTTTTTGGTTTTTAGTTTGCAAGCAATTTCCATAAAATTTAAACACTCAAACAAAGAAAGGGGGATTATGTGAGGAAATAATTTCTTATAATAAACACTTTATATGTCGCGTGAAAAACAATTTCAATTTACGTACGAAAGTTATGGATTGTGTTTTTCGAATAAGCTTTCTCTTCCCTAGATCAACGACTTAAGGTAGTGATATCTACTACTGGCGATAAGTGATTATTAGCATTGATTCACGGAATATTAAAGTCTAAATTTGTTTTGTACCAGTTATATCGCATAAGAAAGGCTTATTAAACGTGGTGTTTTTGTGGTTTTATCTGCTGTCTGTATAAGCTGATTATCCTGATTAGTGAGGATGTCTCGACTCCACCAAAGATTATGGAAATACATCAACAGAACATCGCATAGCAGATGCTGATGCATATCATATAGTAGATTCGTTATTACGACAATGCTCACTGCTTCTAGAATTGCTTCTTTGGATTACATTGGATGTATTTATATTTATTTTGTTGTTGTTCATTTGTATTTTTATATATTGAACATTTCGTGCCTGAGATTTCGTGATGTGTGGACATTCGCTCTAGCTCTTAAACATTTATTGATTAAATCTTATAAATGTTTATATATTAAATTTTATATTTACTGTAATTTAATAACGACGTAATGGGCAATACTGGAATGAGTATGCTTTAATTTAAGTTATAGGCATTGTTGTTCACCTTGCTAATTTGTTATTATCGTCATTTTTATCTGATTCAACTCTGCACTTTCAGATTTAAAAATGATATTTTCTCATTTATTGCAAAATTGCTTGTATTATTTTGTTTTTTGAACCTACGACACTCAGTTCGCTTATTCTAATTAATTTTGTCATTCGCAGCAGATCATAAGTTTATGTTATTCTAAAATATTATTACTTTCCAAATCTGTAACTGATTCTGCAATTTAGATATTTTTTCAGCTATTGGGAAGCTACTTTTTGTTTGAAATTTCTGTTTCGAAATTTTCACTGTTCTTGCTACCAACTGAAAGGTTTTCATGCACAGTATCAAATTAAAATTTGTACATTCTAATCATAATGAGAAGGTATTAGTTTTATTTAAAAACTGACTATCGCGGACTTCTTTAAATCCCCACGTTTCGAGACCCTCTGAATCCGAAAAAAAATGGTAGCCGTCCTTTTCGTTTGTATTCAAAATCCAAAAATGAAACGAAAATTAACATTTTAAGCCAACAACACACGATATAAAAAAATTGAAGAGAAGAAAAACGTTGCGTTGCTTTTTGAAAGCCCTACAAGATTATTATAACAACTTTTTGAATTTTCTTTTTAAAATCAAAAATCCAAATTTTGATCGCACAAAAATAATGAAAAATCAATAATTCCATTTTACGGTCAAAATATGCAAGATACAAAAAAAAATGTACTAATGAAAATTTTTCAAGCAAAACAGATCTACAAATTTGTTATAAACTCTTGTTATAAAACTATATTGAAAATAAAAAAAATTACCTGTTTGGAAAAAAGACACAAGCTACAATAAAATTTTATTTAACAAAAACTTTTGCCTAAATTATATCTACAAATTTGTTCCTAACGACTTCACGCCAGGATGTGCATTTTTAGTTCAAAACGTAAAAAATAACCTTGAAAATAAACAAATTACAATTATGGAAAAATGAAACCAGTTGAAATAAAGTGTTCAATAACAAAACTGTTTTTTTCTCAGAATATGCGCACTTTTTTCAATTATAAAAACAAGACTGTGAAAACAAGTATGTTTGAATACCGATGCATATTATGAATTTTAATCATATAAATTTATTGAAATGATACATTATACCAACGGCCATACCACGCTGGAAGCACCAGTTCCCGTTAGATCACTGAAGTTAAGCAGTGTTGGGCGCGGTTAGTACTTGGATGGGTGACCGTCTGATACTACTGCGTTGCTGTTGGCGGTCGTGGGTGTGGTGAGCCCATTTACTACAAATCCACCTTAAAAAGCACTACCCGAATCGGGTAGTGTCACGCTTACCCCTAGAGGCTCGCCGAAAGGGAAATAGCTTAATGATATACATACATACATTATACAGGGTTGCTGAAAATAACAGTTAATGCAAAACAATAAATAAATCTTAAAGTAATTATGATAAAATATTTAACAATAACTAAAAAAATGTCTCGAAAATCTCGCAATCATTGCTGTTTAAATCTTAAATTTTTAATTTTGAAAAATAAGTCTGCTAATAATCCCTTTCATTAAAAAAGATCTTAGAAAATCTTATGCGAATTAAGAAACATTTGTGCTTTTCAAATATTCTTTCGCGTTTAAATGAAATACTGGACGTTCTTTATGTTATTGCCTTTTGCTGGAAATTATTACATCTAAAAGAGGAATTTCATATAAAATCACAAAGTTCGAGTTTCACAATTTTATAAAAATTTAGGATTACGTTTCTGCTTTCCGGTGAAAATAATTACTTTTAAAACATAGTTTAAATGTAAAATCAGAAAGTTTCGAACAAGACTCAAACTTTCTAAAAATGTGAGGTTGTGTTAATTTCCATCACCGGAAATTTCCTTTTTTAAATAAAAGTTATCAAGATTACTAATTCTAAACAAAAAATGTAAGATTGTAAAGATTAAATTTTTTAACCAATTTTACACTTTTGGCTTTGTTAGCATTTTTCTTACAAAAAAATTAATATTTTTAAACAAAAATTATTAAATTTTGAAGATTCACAATTATTGGCCAATTTAAGATTACGTAAGAATTTTACAAGGAAACTGGTTATGTTATAAATAAAAAGTTAATAGATTTCCGATATTAAAAATTTTTCACAAATTTACATTTTTCGGTTTTGTTAGCGGTTTTTACTGGGAATCAACAATGATTAACAGAAATCATTAAATTTAAATAGGGTTACCAAACGTCCTCTTTCGGGAGGACATGTCCTCCTTTACCGCCTTATACTCCCGAGTCCTTCCTTTGTTGAAAATGTCCTCCTTTCTGACCAAAATGGCATATTTTTCTTTTTTTTATCTGCCGCGATGTTATAGTGAGAGATAGAATTACTGGAGTCGTATTATTGGTCCTATACCGGGTAGACATCGGGTGTAAGTTAAGGTTAGGTTAGGACATTTTCAGGTGTCCTCCTTTCGTACTGCTAACAAATGGTAACCCTAATTTAAAGTCTCTTAATTTTTGGACAATTTTAGGTTATGTTAGCATTTTAGACTAGAAATTGGTGCTTTTACACAAGAATGATTATAATTTGAATAATATTTTACCATTTTTGAACAGTCGCAGATTAAACTGACTTATGGTTGTTAACTTAAATTTATTATTACCTCACTCTAATTAAAAAGTGGACCAAAAGGGGATTTCCGAAAATACAGTAACTTTCCAGAATTATTCTTAGAGAATATCATTATGCATAATAAAACACTGTTTAAACAATAATTTTACTGAAAAATTAATTTTTTTTAAATAAAACTTGAAAAAGATAGAAAAATTAAAATATCTGAAAGAAAATTGCTATAAAAAATAATAATATTCATTGTGTATAAGAAACAATTCGTACTGAAAGAAACTCCAAAGAAATAAGAAGCGCTAAAAACTAACAAAACCTAATTTTAAATTATTTTGTTTATTTTTGACCCTATAAAACAGACTCATGAAAGTGAAATTCAAATAATTTTTTATTCATACTCTATGGATAATTGCGAAGAGAAATGCTGAGGGACAACTTAATATACTCGTATTTAATGTTGATGATTCTGAACAAATTCATGAAAATGACAGGACGGGCCAGCATTAAATTTTTAAGGTCCTCAGACTCTTTAATTTTTTAATTCAATTTCGTGTGCAACAATATATAAACAAATTTAATGACAAAATTAGCCATTTTAAGAATATAATATTTTATCTAAGCAAAAATTGCTTAAATAAATTTTCTAATAATTGTAATTAATTCATATATACTTGAGGAGCATAAATCGAATATTGAATACATAAGTTTATTGTTATAAGCAATTCATTTAAACTAATTATTTAGTATATCAGTTTGTTGTGGAAACAAAAATTATTTCGGCTTAAAAGAATCGTGAATTGTTATAAGAATGGTATCAGTAACATAAAATTGTCATAATTTCTGAATTATAAACATATGATAAAGGTATAAACAATTTTTAAGGGCATGTGATACTTTAATCGGGTTCAGTTCCCTCGTGTTTTTGTCCACAAAGCTTAACATTTTTAAAAACTGAATTCGGAGATGCTATAAAATAGAATAACGGACGTCCCCGAACTCTTTTTTAAAGGGATAATAGCAAAAAAATATGTTCTGCTAAATAAAATTTTTCTGTATATGCACTATTTGGAGGTTAGGATCGGTTGTCAAGTCTCTGTCATTTCGATAATGTCGGTATCTGTTGTACCGAGTGGCATAGAGGGCGTCCTAACGAGCATAAATTAAATCATTTATGAAATATATTTTTTGGATTGCCTACAAACAAGCTTAGTTCCGGGACATTAGTTACTATGTTTTATTAGTTGTCCGAAGTTTTCGACCCAAAATATTGTGTAGTTTGGAAGTAAAGCTGCGGGGAGAAATGTAACACGCATAACCTCAAAATACACACATATTAATCAAATTTAGAAAAATGAAATTTTTTAAAATTATTCCATAACAGAAGTGTTCGGGGACGTCCGTTAGCATGTTCGCTATCATTCCCCAAATTTTTAAGGCAAAATCTTTATTATTGTAGGAAAAAAGCTGGGGGAACCTAACACTGCTAAAATCGATAATTTTATAAGTATCACATGCCCTTAACCTATCAGTTCGTATGGTCCAAATTTTCGACAGTTTAAAATATTTTTAGGTACTAGTTTGATTTCTGAGAATACTCTTAAAAGTTTACAATATTTTAATTTAAAAAAAAGAATTATTTTGAGCATTCCTGCAAAATATAGATACATGTTTAATCTGTGCAAAAATTAAAAAAAGTAGTATTCAAAATTAAATCAACGTTTCAAAAAATTAGAAAAAAGAATTAATTAAACAATTTCAATTTTTCTAAAGACTCACGAGTATTCTTTAAAAACAAATCAGTACATAAAAATGTTCAAATCTGTCGAAAATTTAGTAAGATAAAATTTTTCTCCTACTATTTTTAGGGAAACTATATACTTGATCAAACACTTATTATTTAAAAAATCGTACAATTATTTAAACAAATTCTTTTATGGTTATCATTGATTAAATGACTGATAGTACCTATAAAATACGTTCCTTTTGCGAGTAACCGAAAAAAAATCTTTAGACAGATTCAATTTCTGTAAACAATTGGAAATTAGTTCAAACATGACTGGGTACTCTTAAATTAAGGACTAATGATTATTAAAAAAAAAACGTTCAAAAAGCTTTAATTAACGGAAATATTCCGTAACATTCAAATTTGTCAGTTATGGGATTCTCTTTGAGGACCCATAAGAGTGGCCTAAAGTCATTCAAGCTCAAAATTTATAATTGAATATTATTATCTGATTAATTCTGAACAGTGTTCCAAAACATGGAATCATATTTTGAACATATTGTTGCGTCTGAATATTATATTTACAAAAAGGTAACTTTCTTCCCATGGTAACTCAATGGGAAACTTAATGGTCTTCGCGCCACCTCTAGCTATTAACTAGTTTAATAGTTAATGTTAGGATAAGAAAATTTCCTTAAACAACAATTGTGCATGAAAAAGAATGGACACTTTCGGTTGTTAATTCATTTTTAGGTTTTCGTAGCCCCGGGCATAAACTCTTATAGTTTCGGTCGGGTGTCCGTCCGTTCGGCGTACGAGTCAGTGTGGACATTGAGCCCAAAACTGAGACAGGACCCAAAATTGACACAGGGTCCAAATTCAACATAGGGCCCAAAATTGATATAGGACCCAAAATAGACATAGAGTCTAAAATTAATACAGGGCCCAAAGTTGACACAGGGCTCATAACTAATATAGGGCCCAAAATTGATATCGGGATGAATTTCAGCAAAGGACCCAAAACTGATTTAGGGCCCAAAATTAATATATTGCCCAAAATTGGTATAGGGCCGAAAATTGTCATGGGCCTCAAAATTGCCATAGCACCCAAAATTCATATAGTGCCCAAAAATTTACATAGGGCCCAAAGTAGGGGCCTAAAATTGAAATATGGCCCACAATTGATATAGGGCCCAAAATAGACAAAGATTTCAAAATTTATATAGGGTCTAAAATTGGCATAGGGCTATAATATGAGTTACTAAAAAACCGATAGTATCACACGCACGATGTCATTGTTTATTTAAACTACATAACAAATAGGGTTCAGAAACAAATTATCTAACATATATGGGCTCTAAAATATAATTTTTCTCGTAGAATTGATTGGTACTATTAGTTTTTTCGTACGCAACATTTTAAAACAAATTATTTAAAGAACCAAAAATTTAAATTCTTTTTTTATGAAAAATCGTCTTTCAATAAAATATTTTTATCCCACCCTTAGTGTTTCTAATATTTCGATTGGTCTGCCTATAAAATGTAGTAGGTTAAAAAAATTTGTATAACCTTATAATTTGTTTATAGATTTCTAAATAATGACAATTTTTTGTTACTAATATCATTCTAATAATAAATTTACACGATTTTAAGGCAAAATAATTTTTTTCGACAACAAACGGAAATACTAACAACTTGATTGCAATAAATTATTCATAACAATTAATTTGTACATTAAAATAATTATATTTGTTCCTTAAGTATATATGCATTTATTATGATCAATAACGAATTTATTTAAGCAATTTTCGTTTAGATAAAAATTCATATTCTTAAAATTTCTAATTTTGCCACTATGTTTGATCATATATTATTGCACACAAAATCAAATTGAAACATCAAAGAGCTTGAGGACCTTGAAAATTTAATTCTATAAGAATTTCTGAAAAAGAAACCTCAAAATCCGTCAACAAATAGAGCCTGTAGAGGTCAAATAGTACACTTCAAGATATGGTCAGAAACTATAGGGAAAACAAGTAGTACAAGTTAGTATATAGTCAGACATGTGTGAAGTATTTTATCTCAATGTATACGTTACAGTCATGTAAGTGGGGCAAATAGTGTATGCAATATTCCATGCTTTTTTCTCAAATCGGTCAATATTAGGAAGTGCTTCCGGGCTTTTCGAATTAACATGGGATTTTAACGGGAAAAGCTCACTTTTCGAAAAAATTGGAAAAACAACTACTCGTTACTCACTTTTTGGAAATTGAAGTTCAATCACTGCCTGGGAAATGTTCTCGGAATAATTTTCATCCGATAACTTTGAAATTTCACTCACCAAAACTTTTCTACTGTGCCCGGAAAATGCCCAGAAAAATGCAAAGTTGCAGTTTCATGTAAAATGCATGATAAATACGGAAGTTTTTTAAATTATCTCAACATAAATTTGCTTTGTTCTATAAGTGGCACGTGTAAAAGTATTTTAGAATTAATTTTAAATTGGTTAAACAAATAATTATTGTTTTTAAATTCTTTCTTTTTCCTGTAAGTCATGATAAGTTAGTATTGTTTTAGATTAATGACAAATTAAGTGAATCTTGAGAATCTTGAGAATAGTTGAGGTACAACTTCTGAAGGAAACAATATATTGATGAATAAAAAATTATTCCTAACATCTATTAGGGATGTGATTAGTTCAAAAAGGTCCTAACTATTAATTATGTCAATAATTCCAGAAAATATGAAGTTTTCATGATTTGGTAAGCAAACAAAAATTTCCGAAAATATTTAATGTTCAAACAATTGAAAAATAACTTGATAAAAAAATATTATTTTAAGCGCTCACTTTCTGTGTCATTAATTCTGAAAAATACTGACCTTTTATGTTTTATAGGGTGTAATTAAACTTCTTATTAAATAATAATAGTTTATATAATTTCAAATTTGTTAAACAATACTTGCAAACTTGTCACTCGACGAATACAAAAAGTGCACGCTGGAAAAATTCAAAAAATCCCTGTCACCTCTAGCATGAATTTGATAGAAAACTGCTATTTTGCATTTTCTGGGCATTTTCCGGGCACAATGCAAAGTGTTTAGGGCGTCCAATTTAAACGTTATGGGATATAAATTATTCCTTGAATATTCCAAAGAAACTTTCCAAGATTCAATTCATGAAAAGTTAATAACAAGTAGTTTTTCCCTTTATTTTCCGAAAACTGAGCTTTTCCCATTTACAACCGATGTTAATTTCGAAGGCCCGCGGCACGTCTTACAGTTCAAAAATTTGAAGAAAATTAATGCGATTTATTTGTCCGGGAGCCTTGCCCTCTAACAAAAAAAAATTTTTTTGTTGACCACCCTAGTGTGCAGTCAGTCTGGAAGTACAAGTGGTGCATGTCAGTGTGTACTCAGAAGGGAGAAAGTAGTAAAGGTCGATGTATAGTCAGCCAGCAATCTTGAAACCTCTGTGATAATATCTTTTTATAACATAGAGAAATCTAATAATTGGGTTTATTCTGCTGTCCCTGCCAGAAAGGAATAAGAAAGAAATATCAAAGAACGCAAGTTAATAGTCTGTAACACAGAAGAAATTAGATCTATTGTAGACAACCTGACTACTTCCGACTGGAACTAGATCAATCTGGATAATTTTTTTTTTTTTTCAAGTCAAAAACTGAAAATCTTTTGCCTGAACTCAAATCAAAGATTCTATTTGTGAAATTATTATTGATTGCACCTGAATATGAACTTAGCTTCAAAGTGCTTCGAAGTTATATCACTCGAACTTTGCCTAAGTAGTTATGACTTACTAACTCTAATTTTAATGATATATTTTCTTACTATCAGAGGACGGCGAGGCCGAAAGTTTTCGCTCTCAGTTGCTTCCAGGTTCCTGTGCCTTCCAGCGATAACGCAAGAAATCCTTGCATAGACATAGAGCATAACTAGCATTGGAATAAAAAAGGATCCCATCGCTGAAAATATTACGTAGGATGAGTCCATGTTATATGAACATTTTGTGCTGTCTCGATTTGTGGCTTGTGGAAAACTGCCTAATAAAGGTGGACTAGTTATGGCCCCTGCGAGGACCCAAACGACGATAATCATCGATGCCGCCAGCCTTTTGCTTCTTCGTCGTCTACTGTAGATTAGGGGCTGGGTTACAGCAAGGTACCTTTAATTTTAAAAGAAATCAGTTGAAATCAAAATTAGGTAGCTCAGTAAAATTATCATTTCATGATAAATTATGAATCATTTAAGAATCTATAATCTCAATTTCATTATCGCTGAATATTAATTTTTAACCTTTTTACGATTTTGTTCAAAGTTTGAAAGGACTTCAAATTGGAAATTACCAGAAAGAACTAGAATGCATCAAAAATTGAAGAATTGGTACATATTCAAACTAAAAGATGAATCAGTAAATGTATTTTTCCGATTTGAGAAAACCAATTTTTATGAGTTGACGAGTATTTGAATTTTGACATCTGTATTGAAAAAATTTTACTTCTATAGTTTTAAACCCAATTCAGATATTTCATTTTTATTTTCAGACTCTGATAACATTTAGCTTCCTCTGAAGAACGATTTAGGAAAATTCGAAAATATTTAAAATGAAGACGTCCTGTAAGTTTTATGTGAACTAAATCTTATACGAGTCAAACGTGCAAAAATTTAATTTTTATTTTAAAAATTCTCCTTGCCTCAAAAATGGTTCAGCTTGCATTATTCTAATAGTTCTTCATCTCTAGATAGGCAGAAACTGTACAAAAATATAAGGCAAAATAAAAGCGGTGAGGATTTTCAGAAAATTGTTTTTATACTTTTCTTCGAATTTTGAAAAGGAATATTTTGTATAAAAGCCCACCTTTTTTATTTTTTTTTTCCATTATTTTCTAAAGGTTTAAGGTGGCCGTTTTAATGGACGAAAAACATTCCCAGTCATTTCTCGGTTTTTCTCTATCCTCAAAAGTTTTTCACGATCATTGAAATGAAAAAATTCGAGCTCTCAAAGCTCAAGATTTTTTATCAATGGACATATAAAATAACTTGCAAATTAAGGCACTAAATTTGAAAATTTAAAAATTGAAACTTAAGACTTTTTTAGTTCAAACGCTCAATAAATTACACGTATAAGAGAGAAACTTTTAGCACTTTTCGAAAGAGCAATTTTAAATTAAATGCCGTTAACTTGCAGAATTTTCAACTTTTGTAAATTGAACAGTTTAAATATTTCTAGTTACAAATATAAGTGTATGCTGCGATATCATTTTCAATGCTTCAAGTTGAAGGATGAATCAATAAATTTGTATGTATTCCAAATCATATCATTTTAAGAAATCTCAAGTTAGAAACATTAAAAATTGCACGATTTGAAATTAAAAACTAGATAATTTTTATGTTAAGTTTTTGAAAATAATGAATTGTTTAATTGTTATTTATACATTCAAATTCAAAAATTTCGCTTTCAAATAAAAATTTTTTTAAGTAGGACACCAAAATCGTAACGTTTAAGTTTAGCACTCTGACATTTTAATGATTCAAGGTATCTATTTCAAACGATTCGGTTTAAAATTGTTTGGTTTTGAAAATTTGAATTAAAAATACTCATGTTTAAAAAAACAGTCAAATATTGCTAAATGTTAAAAAATTGTTTGAGTTAAACAATATTTAAACAGTATTTAAAATTCAATAAAAGCGTTTTATTATTTAACTGGTTCAGAATCACCTTGTGAGATCAATTATTGTTTAATTTTTAATACTTGAATTAAAATTCAGTTTTTTAAATCACGAATTAATTCATATTTACAGTTAACCAAATTAATCGATCTTTTATTTAAAAAAATTTAATTTCAAGCGATTTTAATTTCGTGTTGTGTAAATCTTCCAAAC